>JAOTRH010160598.1:0-12859 GCA_034768845.1 Heliamphora exappendiculata
CTTCCTCTGAGAGATTCATGATACATGCCTTTTCCATTTGGAGGGTTATCCCCTGAAAATCAATAGCCACTCATGGCCGTTGATTTTCAGGCTTCAATTGCAATTGAATGGCCAATCCAATTGTAATTAATTAAGCTAGTGAAATCTGAATTTCAATGGCCAATGAAATTCACAGATTCCAACAATAATATAGGTCATAAATATTTTTTCTAAAACCACAGGATTATAAAATGTATTATGTAAATAGTGATAAATCTGGTTCATGTTTGATTAGGATAGAATAAAGAATGTGATAAGGATTACAGAGTTATTTTTGACCGTTCGATTAGGAGGAAGATAATTTAGAACATGGTACTAATAATACCAAAGGGAGCATAGCATTATTAATACCATGAATAAGGTATTACTAATTTTTCATTTATTAAATTATTAATTCTAATATCGCGATACAAACATGAGATTAGTTGTTCTAAGAGATAAATTTTGATTAATTGACACATTTATTTTTTTTATATTTTAATTATAAATTATAATTTTTATTAAATATATATAATTTTTATTATAATTTATTACCAGTAACATTTTCAAACACCATTCCCGTCTCTTACCATGAGCCGCCACTTCCGCTCGTAAGCTCATCACACTAATTATCATCCAATCACTGATTGTGACTTTCACTCACTATTAACGGTTTCTACCATCTTTAACATATTCAGTTATTATTTTTCTTTCTTGGCCTTTACATATAACAATTCTCCATATTTATTCCCCTTCCAGCATTTTTCTCTACCTACCATTCCCTTGTTTTAAAATAAAATCTTATAACAAAATATATTTACCAAATATATTTATTATTATTATTTTTTTAAAAATAATAATAAAACTCAAAACTAATTGACACTTGGGCCTTACTAATGAAACTCAAAAAAAAATGGTGAGATGAGGCTTTGATTGGCAATTAATTTAAATGCTATTTTTTTTGTATTTTTATTTAAAAAGCTAAATTTGTTTAAGTATGTTATTTGGTAACTAAACTTTTAAATTAATTTTTTAAGTTAATTATTTAAGTAAAAAATTAATTTTTTTACTTTTTATTCAAATTGAATATTTTTGTTCTTTTATATCTATATAATAAAATGACTAATGTTTTCAAATAATAAGTGAGAGAATTGTTTTCAAATAGCTTAATTCTTTTCAGTTTATAAATGAATGACTGAGATAATTTAGCATAAATTTAAATTTTCACTCACTTCTCAAGATGTTATTAGTAGGATTAATTAAGTTTTAGTCCCACAGTATTTTTTGTATTATATTTAGTTTTTTTTTTAATTTTATGATATTTAGGACCATTATGTCATTTTCAACCGGTTGTATTGTTTGTATTTGACTTCCTTGATTTTAAAATTGTATTATCCCATTTATTTATTATGTTATTTTCAACCGGTGCTATATATTGTTTGTATTTGAATTTCTTGATTGTTGGAATTCATTATCTCATTTAACAATTATTTCTTTTCAAATCGATGCTAACTTTTCATTTGAATTCCTGTTTGTAGAAAGCACTTATTTCATATGTTATTAAGTTATAAAAAAAATATTTCACTTCCCATTTTTGTAGGTGGGAGTTACTTACAGGCATCTTGTATCATCTCTCTCGTCTTCTCCACCATCATCTCACTCTTCTAGTTCTTTTCCAAACCCATCCTCGTCTTCCTCCGCCAAGACCCTCAGATATCAAAAGCCACCGCTCTCTACATCAGGTTCCTCACGTCGGGACTCTTCGCATACGGGTTTTTGCCCAAAATTTTGAGGTTTTTCCAGACATAGAGCGTGGTGGCGCCGCTGGTTTTGCGCTCGATGCTGTCGCTGATCCTCCACTGGGGTGTCGCGTACGTGTTGGTTTATTGGACGCGTCTTGGTTTCGAGGGATCGCCAATGGCAGTTTCCATCTCGCTGTGGGTCGCCGTCCTTGTGCTGGTCGGGTACGTGCTTTGCGCAAGAAAATTTGCGCAGACTTGGAATATGATGATTTTAGTAGTCCTACAAAATTTTATAATTTGAACTCGAAAGATAAATGTATTAGTTGCAACAATAATGCAAGTTACAGATTCGAACAACAAATGATACCTTTATCAGTTGCTCCAACAGTGTAATTTTTAGAATACATATTCAACCGATACAGTAATCAGTTAGCATAACAATGCATTTTTCTAAATCTGTATTGCACTGATACATTTATCAATTGTTCTAACAGTGCAATTTTTAGAATACATATTCAACTGATACAATTATCAGTTCAAATAGCAGTGCACTTTCTTGTCTATATTCTACTGATATATTTATCAGTTATACCAAAAGTAATATGTTGAAATAACAGTGCAATTTTCAGAATACATCTCATGATTTAATGTCATATTTTTGCGACGTCGATGATGAAGACGACAACAAGGGAGGATAAAGATGGCAATAGAGTTAAGGTTTCGGTGATTATGGCGCGAAATTTTGGAAAGAGATTTGTGGAGAGATTTGGGGGAGATTTATGAGATAGAATTTTTGATTCCCGTTTAGGAAGGGAGTTGGTCAAAAAAAATTTCTGAAGATATGATTTAAAGGTATTTGAAAAAATTAAAATTGAAACAGGACTAATCCTAACAAAAAAATTTGAATGGGACTAAAACTAATTTTACTACTAAAAAGAGGACCTAACCATAAATTTCCCTTATTAATACACCTATTTTGTTTTTTTTACACCTCTTTCATTTATAAAGTACAACTTTTTTCTCTTAAAAATACAAATAATTAAACAAAATAAAAGTAAATCATAAGTTCTATTAGCATCCATTTACGCTAGATATCCATTCGATCACTGTTTATAACGAGGTTCTTACTTTTGTTATTTTTATTTTTATTTTTTTATCTTTATAAGTTAATAAATTCATAATGCTATATTTTTAATTGAGAATCTTAAAATTAGCTAATTAACTAATTATTAAATTATTAATATTATTTTATATTTTATCCATAAATTACTAAAATTTAATAATTGGGTGCTTTTAACCACGAGTAATAACTATTATTTGATATTAACAATCATATGTAGGTGGTAGTGATAGTAAATAAGTTATGAATAATGAGTATTATTATATTTTAAAAATTGTTAAAGTTTAATAAAATATTATAAGAGTTAGTATTTTTATTTGATCTTTTAACTTTTTAAAATTTTTACTTTCTTTCCAAACGAATTATATTAACTTTTTTATATTTTTAAGGAAAATTTTAACTCAAGTCCTATTTTTATAAGTTGCTTATACATATATCCCATTCTAAATTTTGTTTTTAACGCAGTCCTATTCCCAAATAAGATTATCACTTTACCCTTACTTCTCAATTGTTTCTCGTTAGGCAACAACAAAATGGTAATATTTTCATTCCAACTTGTTTATCATAAAGATTCCCACACTGTGCGACGTCACCCGCCACCGTCGACCAACCGACCGACCGACCAACCACCGTCATCCCAGTGCGCCACCACCTTCGGCGACACCACCGGCGCTGTCACCAGCCACCGCCGTCTCACATCCGACGAGCTTCTGTGCGTTGCCTCTGCCAACCGTGTGTGTCGCCTTCGCGTTTGATGGTGGAATGTTTACAAAATGGGACATGTGAAAAATGAGAATATTCACAATGAGTTGTAAATGCTCAACTGGTGTTCTTGCGCTGGCCGATCCTTCTTCATTAGGATATAAAAAACGTTCTTTTTCTCCGGCGTAGAACAATCCACCTCCGGTGGAATCGATCGCAGTCGTCGAGAACGAAGAGCGAAGCTTTTCTCACGCGATTACAAAAAGTTCATCACTATCCACAAAAAGTTCTTCTTCTTCGGCGTTGATCGATCCACTTTCGGTAGAATCGATCGCCATCGTCGAGAACGGAGAACGAAGCTTCTATGACGACACAGAAAAAAAGAAAGGGAATGAGTACTACTCCATGGCCGAGATATGGAGAGAGATTGCTATTTCTGATCAAGAGGGAAGAAACTTATTTGCTTGTGAATCTATGGCTTCTCCGATCTAGAGCTATATTCACAATGGATTGAAAAGTGAGAATATTCACAATGAGTTTGATCACAATGGATTGTAAATGTTCGAAATCTAAATTGCAACGGTTGTCAATCTTCTAATTCATATTTGAATATTCAATCCAATAATCCCATAAAACTAGCAACATATTCCCAGAAAATAAAAAGAAGATATTTTCATAATGTGTACATCTACTTATGTAAACATAAATTTGAAATTTTAATATCATAATCTCATAAAATTAGCAACATCTTTCCAAAAAAATGATGGTATATTAGTCTATAATATTAGAAAATTTTAAAAAAAGAACTTTGTGGAATTGTCATATCCTTAGTAGGACTTAATTTCAAGAAAATTTTAAAAGTAGGACTCTCGGACAATTATCTCTACTTTTAATTTAAAAATCAAAAAAAATTAAGTTGCCAAACGGCCCTCCAAGTATAACACAGACATAGGTTGGAGAGGGATTCGCGCTTTAAATTCTGTCGGTTGGGTACCAGTTGTCGTGCATTACATACATTGAATTGCCATTGAGATCGTTTTGCAACTACCTTTAAAATTAGTTTTTTTTTGCTTTTTTATGCTTTCTGCAAAAAAAAAAAACTAAATTGTATCTAAAATAGATTTTTTTTGGTAATTTAGCTTTTTTGAAGTTAGTTATTTAAAAAAAAATTAATTTTTTTATATTTTTGTTTAAATCGGATAATTTTACTATTATATATATTTGATATTAATGATTATATGTTATTATAGTGATAGAAAAAAATTATGAATAAAGTATATTATTATATTTTAAAAATAGTAAAAATTTAAATAAATTATTTTAAGTTTACGTTTTAATTTGACTTTTTAACTTTTTAATTTTTTACTATTTTAACAAACGAACAATTTTAACATTTTAACAATTTTATTTAAAAAGTCAAAAAGTAAAAATTTTCAGTCAGAGCCTATATGGCTGGTTTGGTTGGGAGACTATTTTTATGAAATAGTTAATATATTCTACTATTTTATATTAAATTACTAGTATAATAATTTTTTTTTTTTGTATAAAAAGGTGTTTAGTTGAGAATAAAATAAATTAGAAATAAATAGTAAATTATTTAATTTATTATTATTTTAACAGAATTAAAATTTTAAATATATAAAAATATTAAATGTTGTCCAAGAATAAACCACCTCACCCCGGGATTGAGATAGTCTTCCTGATGTTAAGTTAATTTTGAGAGTTTTCTTAATCCTAGGTGCTTTCCAAACATAAGTATATATAAAATTATTTTAAAATAGTCTTATTTTTTTTTTATCCCACACCAAACATGTCCGTAGAGAATTGTTCATGCATACTACTAATGCAGTTAGTTTTAAAGTGCTTAGAAGCTAGAAATCCTATTGCCGGGACAACCACATTTGTCCCATCCCACCAACAATATTTCTTGGGAAATGTTTGATTCATCGAATAAAAATATAAGATCAGTGCATGTTTAGAATATTTAAAAAGTTTTATTTTTAAGAAATTTAGTTTTTTTAAATAAAAAATAAAAAATGTTAGATTACTTGGAATAATATTTTTAGTAATTGTTTTGCTTTTTTACTTTTTATTAAAATATTTAAAATACTTTTACTTTTAGCTTTTAAATTGTAGTATTTGGGATATTGGCACAATTTTTTTTTGAGTATGATTGATTTTTTTATGTAAAGTATTATAATAATTTTGTTTAAAATTTGTTTGGGGTTGTTTACCAAAATAAACAATTTGTCGTCAAGTTCGATAGGAATTTCGAAATATCAAGGGATTGTTTTGGAATCTTTTGCTGTGTTTTAAAATTTCGCTATAAGATCACCGTGAAAGAAATTAGAAAAAATGAAAAAGAATTTTATTACTTCAATTGAACTATAACTATTTACAAGTACTACATATTACAAATTACTCATATGAGAGAAAAGATAAAAATAAATTATTTGCCGAGTTGAGACTGTTGATGTCCTTTTACAATGTTTACAATATCAATATTTATAAAAAATTTCATAAATAACTTTCTTTAATTGCTTATAACTTTCCATTATACATGTTTCTCCTCTAATGCCAAGTGTTACTTTATAAAAATAACTTCTAATAATCGCTGATTTTTTCTTTGAGGCGTCGCTTGTCATCTTTTATAATAATTCATATGGACATTTAAAATATAAAATTATTTTCTATTAAACCTTTATAAAATATGTTAGGCTATTAAATAGAAAATAATATTCTTAATAAGAAATCATTAATTATGGTGTAAACAAAAATGTTTCGGATATGTATTGATTTTTTTTTTAAATTAAGAGATGGCAAAAAAGTTAATTAGGTTTTTTTAAATAAAAAAAATCATAAGATATAGCTTAAAAGGTAATTTTTTTTTTGCAAAAAAATCCAGTTAAAAGCTAATCCAATCCAAAGGAGCCCTGAATTACATATAAGATTAGTATAAGAATTATAAATAACAATAATTATAAATAACGTTGAACTAATTTTTACATAAGTAGTTTGGATTAGATTAACTAAGTTCTCTCTCTTTTTTTGCGTTTCTTTTGCTTTTGTCTTCCCCTCACAAAACAAGCCCCAGTTCGTCTTCCCTCACGAAACCCACGGCTAGTAAGAGTGTTAGTGTTAGCTTCAGTTTAGAATAGCTTTTTTTAGTGATTTTGTTTTGTTTTTTATTAACTTTTTAATAAATTTGGACTAATTTTTTATTTTATTTTTTTGATTCATCATAATAAATCAAATCTAAATATAAAATCATTTTGACAAAAAAAAAAAAAAAATCACTGAATATGAAAGAATTCAGATAAATGCCTTACAATGACTTTTATTGGTCATAGATGATTTTTTTTTTTTGAACTAACGTTAAAGAAATTATATTTAAATAAAAGACCAAAAAAATTATATTAAAACAAGCTATCTCAAGTAGCATTACTCTTTTACAATGGTAATTATCTCTTTCTTCGCTGTGGTGCAAAGGCAAAAAAATTGAGCATCTCCTTTTAACTTTATTTTGGTACAACTGAGAGAATTTTGGAGAAAAAAAAGGTACTTTTGTCAAAAGAAGAAAGGAGGAGTTTGGGTCGGTGGTGGAGGACCGGCTGCATTAGGGGTAGGAATGACAATTTTTTTTTGTATGTTTCCTCTCGTCTCGTCTAGTCGGATGTCAATAATAAAAGAAGTGAAGATAATATTTGTTTTTTTTATTTTATTTCTCCTGTTCTGTCCTAATTGCATAAAATAACTTTGTTAAAAATACGAATACATATGTAAAATTTATTTTTTAAAAATATAATAAATTTAAAATATTAAAATATTATGTTTATCTCTTATTTTATTGCTCTCTTGAATTATGTATTTTTAGTTTGTATTGATTTATTAATTACTATTTTTTTACTTATTATATTATTTATAATTTTTATTACTATCGATCCTATAAAATTTTAAAAATTATTCTCCAAATATTATAGTTCCCGCCCGTTTTCCGCTATTTTTTCAATATTTTTTTTATTTCTATCCCAATTAAATAAAAAAATAAAGATAAAAAACCTCATTTTTGGCCCGTCCATTGCCATTCCTAACAGTGAAGGCAATATGAAGTGATTTTGGGGTTTAAGTAGAACTATAATAATTAAATAATGAATCCTCTCGGACTAATTTCTAATACCATTCCTTCTATGGGTTTAATAGTCTACTAACTAATTTAGAAGATTCATAGTACTTATAAATTAATTGTCCAATTCAGAATTATAAAAGCAAACGTGATTCTAAAATAACACAGACTTAGTCATTTAATCCACGCTTTTACAATGGCTATCAAATAAAACATTAATATAAAATGAAATTATAACATACTTTTGGAGTATCATATAGCTAATTTTATATTATAATTTTAATAAATAAAAATATACAAGGCATATTATGTGTATTATTTTTATATTTTATTTACTGAATAAAAATAGGCTAATATTATTTTACTCAAACTATTTCTCTATATCATTAATTAAAAATTATATAGATGTTCCAAAACTACGAAATAATTAAGGGCCTGTTTGAGTTGTCTTAAAAGCTTGCCTTTTAAGATATATAATTTTTTTAGAAATAAAAAGGAAGAAAAAAAGTTAAATTAATTGAGATAATTTTTTGTAATAATTTTTGTTACTTTTTATTAAAATATCTAAAATACTATTACTTTTAACTTTTAAGTGGTAGTATTTGAGATATTGACATGATTTTTTTATTTTTGTAAGAATGCATAACTTTTTTAAATAAGAATATTATAATAATTTTCTTTAAAAAAAATTAAAGTGTTTAGAATATGTATTGACTTTTTTACTTAGAAAAAAATAAAAAAAACTTGGTTAGCTTTTTTTTAAATAACTTTTTAAAAAAAAAAACAAACAGAACAAGCGTAAAGGACAATTTTTTTATTTTTTATTTAATTTTTAAATCTGGCTTAAAACCTATCCAAACAGGCACTAAATCTAACGTGGGCTCGACAGACACCCAGGTATTGAAATCTGTCGGTGGATACCTGCTGTCTTGCCTCACAGAGATTGAATGAATGCCTAAAACTAATTAATATAGAACTGTACAACCACATTAATGCAGGTAGTTGTAGGGACTTACAATTCCTTATTGCCTCACTCTATCTAATCTGTTCCACCCTCCCAAATTAATTCAAACGGTCAATGATTTCTTTTTTAGCGTACAATAATAAATGTCAATAGGTCAAATTTTGGGGTTTTTTTTTTTTTTTTTAAATACTGAAAGATAGGAATTGTGGCGGGCTAAAATGTGGTGTCCGTTCCTAATTTCTTTTTTATTTATTTATTGAGGGATGGAAAAAAAAGTCGAAAAAAATAAAGATAGATGGGGGCAAGAGACGTACAATATTTTTCGGTTTTAATTTTGTTATATGTTTATGTAATTAAGGACTGGGTGAAAAATTCAAAACAAAAGAAGAAAAAATCATTTCTACCTTACATGTTATCAAGAAAGAATAAATCCGTAAACAACAGGACGACGATGGTAAAAAAAATTTTCATCTTTACTGTCTAATATTAAATGTGATTATATATATACCGTATTATTAATTATGTCATTTGTATAAAGTAATATAAAATAGGTAATAAAAGTTACAAAATATTTGTATTCCATAAATAAATAAAAAATATAATTTGAAAAAGATACATGTTATATAATTAATATATAAATTAGAAGGGCATAACTTATCCCATAGACTTCATGTTGCTAATCATTCATACATGGGATTAGTACTTCAATTTTTTGCAAATAAATGCAAATGTGGGACTAACTATTCAGAAAGACAAATGTAGTATTTAGTATTGTTAAAATTAGTAACTTATAAATTGTAATTTACAGTCGAAATTGTAAGTGTTTAGTAAATATTATAACTTGTAACCAAAATAAAAATAATAATTACAAATTATAACAAAAATTATTAGTGTTTAAAAAAATTTATAATTTATAACTAAAATTAATAATAAAAAGCTAAAAGTTACAAGCAATTTGCCAAACACTCAAAACAATTCTCCACCCTTAGCTTAGCCACAAATGCAAGATTAAATGCATAAAGATTCCTGAACCCCATGCCTCCATCTCCTTTATCGTTCCTCAAACACTTTCAATTCACCTAATGAATTTTATTCTTCTCAGTTATTCCCCCCACCAGAATATGAAAATAGCCGATGAACATATTTGGGTACCACAAAATATAATATTGTTGGGTGTATATTTTGTATTTTGTGAACCTATATAATTAGAATTTTATTTACATGTATTTAAGCTAGATTAGAATTATGAATTCATAAGGAGTCTAATACATGTAAGATTTTATAATTATATTAGGACTAGAGTTTTAGAGTTGGCATATAAATATGACTTTCTAATTCTACTTATTTTGTGTAGAGAATAAATCAATGAGTAGAGATGTAGGGAGAGATGAAAAAATACCAGAGACACATGAATAATCTTTGAGCAGGAAAACGATATTTGTTTCAGAACTCAAGTTGTGAATGTCGAGTTTTGGGGTGTTCTTGATCTCGAGATTTTATATTTTACAATTATAAAGGATTATCTCTCACCCGTGGACGTATGAAGATTATGCTGACTCGTGTATATCGTTGCGTATTTTTCTTTTGTATGCACAATAATTTTTGTTTTCGTTCGCGTTGAATGGTTTGTGTTCAAATCCTAATAAGTGGTATCAGAGTCGACGGTGGACGATTCGAAGCCGCAGTGGGTGTTCGGAGTAAGGTATTATTTTTAATTTTTGATTCATATAAATCAAATAATATTTTTTACACAAAAAATAAAAAATGAAGCGACAGTGCAAAAAACACCGCAAGAATGGTGCTGGGCGTGCCAAGCAAATCACACAGGCAGTGAATTTGGAGGCAAGGTTACCCGGTGAATTAGGAAACAAGTTGCTGCAGCAAACACGTTCCTAATTGGTGGTTGTATGATTGGCTATGGGAATAATTCTTGGGTTTTTTTTCGGAGTTTTGATCCGGTGTGCATAAGTGGATTTGCTTGGATTCTCATCAACCAAATCATGGTATAGCGAACATCATGGCACAACGAACAGGAAGGTTGTGGGATGGAATTATTCCAAAGATTTTGATCCAATGCGGTGGGAGCGTGAGATTAACTTTTTGAATTTTATTTATTATATCGGATCGTATATATAACAGAAAAATTTAAGATGGATATGTATTCTAAGGTTTTCAGGCGCTGTTGATTCATCGCTCCGATCAGAATTTTTAGATCCTAAATGATTTGATGGGATTAAATAGATTTGGATTGATCGGGTGAGAGGTTTGATTGCCGTTGATCAGGGGCAATCGGATTCGATTGCGGTTGATCATGGGCAATCGAGAGCAATCTCGTTCAATCAATGGTAGAAGACTAATCATCAATGGATGCAACTAGAGATTTAGTTGTAGGTGGAGTCAAGTCAGACGACGATATCCTAATTCGATAGATAATTAACAATCAGGGTATCTTGACAAATAGGTGTAAGGCATCTCAGTGTGGAGATACAGGTCATGGTTTGAGTGTGACAGATTAACGATGATGGCAGAATCGACATCGACGCTAGTTATCTTCAGAGCGGTTTGATAAATTCAAGCCAATGTGGAGATTGTTGGTGTATGTCTCGAATTCTGTGAACCTACATAATTAGAATTTTATTTATATGTATTTGGACTGAACTAGAGTTATAAATCTATAAGGAGTCTAATACATGTAGGATTTTATAATTATATTGGGACTAGAGTTTTAGAGTTGACCTATAAATATGATTCTATAATTCTAATTATTTTGTGTAGAGAATAAATCAAGGAGTAGAGATGTAGGGAGAGATGGAAAAACATCGGTGGCACGAAAATAACTTTTGAGTGAGAAAACATGATTTGTTTCAAGGGTCGAGTTGAAGGTGTCGGGTTTTGAGGTATTTTTTTATCTCAAGATTTTATATTCTATAATTATAGTGAATTATCTCTCACACGTGGACGTGGCAGGTTGTGCCGAATTACGTATATCTTGCGTATTTTTTGATTTTCTCTTCACACAAAAAATTAGAATTATAAAATTTTATTTATAGGCAAATTCTAAAAATTCTATCCTTATATTATTATAAAACTCTATATGTATTAGACTCCTTATGGATTCATGACTCTAGTCCAGTCTAAATACATATAAATTAAATTTTAATTATACGGGTTCACAGAATACAAGACATACACCAAACATATATCTGTTTATGTTATTTTATTATTTATTTTTAATTATTATACATAAAATAACACATTATGTAATAATTAAATATTATCACTAAGACGTAACCACTCCATTGGGCAAGGGGTGAAGCGCAGCAGGGTTTGTAGCCCCATGAAACTGTGCTGTTTTGAGCCTAAATTGCTTTCTTAAATCATGATGCAAAATTATGTCGTTTTTAGCCCATAAGCACAGCAGGGTTTGTAGCGCCATGAAACTGTGCTGTTTTGAGCCTAAATTGCTTTCTTAGCTTTCTTAAATCATGATGCAAAATTATGTCGTTTTTAGCCCATAAGCACAGCAGGATTTGTAGCGCCATGAAACTGTGCTGTTTTGAGCATAAATTGCTTTCTTAAATCATGATGCAAAACTATGTCGTTTTTAGCCCAATGGGTTTCTTATATCATATTGCCGCCTGGATTGATCTGTTGGTTTTGGGGAAAGTTTGGTACCAGTGATTATAAAATTAGTAGTTTATAAGTTATAATTTATAGTAAAAATTATTAATATTTGATAAAAAAATTATAATTTATAGTTAAAATAAAAAAAAAATATTATAATTTAAAGCAAAAATTATTAATATTTGATAAAAATTATAATTTATAACTAAACTTAATATAAAAAAATTAAAAGTTATTAGCAGTAACTTGGCCAAACACTCATTTGGATAGTGGGTGGCGGCATAGTTATATATAAATATACAAATAATTTAATTTAATTTAGTGTTTGTTTGGAATGGTTTTTAAATTTGATTTTTAAGAGGTTTAGTTTTTTTGAAAAAAAAAGAAATAAAAAAAGTTAGAGTACTTGGAATAATTTAAATTTGATCTCCCTCGGTACGTTCGCCGCCTACCGAGGGTATTGTAGGTATTCCACCGGCGTCACTCTCACAGGATAAAACGGCTCCACGATCGTTGGAACACCACCAAGGATCGGCTACGAACGTACTCCGTCTGTCTTTCTCTCT
>JAOTRH010160609.1:0-12858 GCA_034768845.1 Heliamphora exappendiculata
TTTACTTTACTAGCATTCTAATTATTCTTCTAACTTAATTTTCATGTTAGCCTTTGTTTAGTAAATAATGTAATTTAATTTTCAAGCACTTATTTTTCTTTGTAATGTAGCATTTTATTTTCTTAGCTTAATATAATTTCTTTAATGTTCCATTTTCTTTTCTTTAGTACTAATATTCTATTTTCTTTTAGTTTAATATTTTTTTTTCTAGTCTTTTATTTTTTTTATTAGCATTAATTTTTTCTTGTTAGCACTTTACTTATTTTTTTTTCTCTAGTGTAATGTTTTTTTCCTAGCATTTTATTCCTTTTCTTTTTCTTTATTTAACATTCTAGTATCTAATTTTCTCATTTAGTCTAAATTTCATTTCAGTAGCATTTTATTTTCTTATACTAAGTATTTTATTTCATTTTCTTGTATTAGCCTTTCCTTTTTTTTTCTTTTTCTTTTTTTTTTAATTTTAGTTTAATATTCTTTTGCTAACACCAGCCTAAGTAATATTAGCTTAAATATTCATTTAATTCAATGTTTTTTTTAGCTTTTCTTTCATTAGGTAATTTTTTATTATTATTTTATTCTATTTTATTATTAGCTTTAGTTTTTTCATAAAATTCTATTTAGCATTTCTTTTCTTCTAGTATTAGTACTTTTAAAACTCTATTTTTATTTTTCTTTTATAGTTTTATTTTTTTTATCCTCCTTTTTCTTTATTTTCATCAAACTCAAAAATCACAAAAAGACTTTTAAGCTAATTTTTATTTTTAAGTAATTCATAATTTTCTCTCTTAAAAATACTCTATTATTCTTTTTTTTTTCTTCTATTTTTTTCTATTTTTTTCTCTTTTAAATATTAATAACTAAATCCTCTTAACTTGTCTATCATAATAATTTTTTTTCCTTCTATTAATAACAAAAAGCACAAAAAACATGAAGATATCTTTTAATGTTCTTTTCTTCTTATTATTTTCATCTTTTATGTAAGTAATTAGATTTTATTCTTAATAGCATTTTCTACCCTTCATATCTTGTCAAATCCTTTTCTTTTCTTTTAAATCTTTAAATTTTCTTTTATTACAAAACTCTTATTTTAAATTTCTTTGTTAAGTAGGCTTTCTTCTAATATAGCATTTTTCTCTTTTATGCATTTCTTATTTTATATTTCTTATTTCTTTATTAATTCATCACGTTGAGGTTAACCTAGTTAATTTTGATAAAACGCAAATTTTAGTTTCTTTATTTGAAAGCATGTTTAGGATAATTTGATTTTTTTTTATAGCAAATCCATGTTTAGGTAGTTTTGGTTGCTTATAACATGTTTTATTATTTTGCATATTATGATAGTTTAAGTCATTTTTGACAATATTGTATGTGGGTATATTTCATGTATCCTTTAGATAGAAATTGTATGCTATAGGATTTAGGATTTTTCTTTTGACACTTATTTATTTTTGAGTGTTATGTATATATTTTATGTATTTTTTTATACTTAATTTTGGATGTTCTCTCTTCACTTCAATTTTCTTTATTTGTATGTATTTGAGAAATTATATTAATGAACCAATGATGATTAGTAGAGGCCAACCTAACAGTTGAGCGAATGGGATACCTAACACCTTTCCCGATTCGTACCTTAGCCTCCGAACTATTTTTCTCTAGTTAACATTTTCAAGATCAGTATTCAATTTTATTTTTCTTGATTTTTCCCAAAAACTAAGTGGCGACTCTATTTTCAACAAAAGAAGTTTTCAAATTTTAATTTTCAAGGTGTTTAGCATATTTTTCAAAACATCTTTGACTTTTCTTATTTTTGATCCCTAAATCCCAAAGCCACACGCGCTGACCTCTTTTAATGTGCAGGGCTTATAAATGAGGGTTAAAGCTTCCGAGCGCTATAGCCGCATTCGAGAAAAGTACTACCTTCTCCAAGTCGATACCCTAAAGCTTATAGAAGATAACAAGGTCCTCCTAGCCCCGATTGGAGAGGCCGTGAAAGCAAGGGAAACGCCAAAGTCTGAGCTACTCGGGCTCCAGACTCGATGAGGAAAAATGAGGCCAACCTCGCCTCAATGCTTGGGCAACTCGAGGAGGCAAGGAAAGTTGAGGAGGAGCTGCTCAAGACTGTAGCCAACCTCGAGGAGCGAAACAAACAGGCTACCCAAGCTAAGTATAACGAGTGCTACAACGCCGCTAGTGATGTGTATGAGGTCCAGGTGCGAAGCTTGTAGAACCCCCTGTTCAAACCGGGGTGGGATGCCGCCCTGAGGGCCACCTCGGTACTCGAGGACTCTCTCTTTCATAAGGAGGTGCCCTGGCTGCAGCATTTCATTCCTTTTCCCACTGAGCTTGCTCACCTCATTAGGCAGGCAAGCCCTCCTGGCCAGGTCGTGGAGATTTCCCCACTCTCTTCAGCTCCTTTTCCTCCCTAGACATCTAAACAAGAACCTCTACCTCCTATCGGGAACGAAGACGAATATGAAGAGCATGAGCCTCTATGACCCGAGAGGAGAGCCGCTGATCTAAATGTTCTCGCCAACCTTACATTAAATGATGATGAGACCGAGCACATGGGAGAAGGAACTAAGGAGTAGGCTGAAGGAGGAGCTGGGGAATAGACTAGCTTTGAGGTGGCTGCCTAAGGGGATCCCAGACATGAACAGACTAATGAGGATGTCTCTTTCCAACTAGCCCAAGATGCTTAGGCTTTAGTTATTTCTCTTCTTCTCTTTATTTTTAAATTTGATCAAGTATGCGATTGCACGACCTCATCCCAATTTGTGTGCTCGACTTGTTTTAATTGTACTTTCATTTCTTATCAATGAAGATAAATTTTGCCGAGATCTTGAGTAATATAGCTTACGTCACTTTTGTTTCATTACTTGGAGCTCGATCTCTCATGTGACTAGCTGAGCTAGGTCTTTGGTGCCTAACCGAGCCAGCCCTTACATCCAGCCGAGCTAGGATATTATTTTGCCCATTGGTGATCTTTTGAGATCATTCTTGTAGTTGATGCCTAGCTAAGCTAGGTCTTCTGTCTAGCCGAGCTAGGATGCCTTAGCCTAGTAGTGATCCTTTGAGATCAACTATGTAGTTGATGCCTAGCTAAGCTAGGTCTTGTGTCTAACCGAGCTAGAATGCCTTGGCCCAATGGTAATTCTTTGGGGTCACCTGAGTAACGGGTTCCTTACTGAACTAGGTCTTATATCTAGCCGAGCTAAAATACTTTTTAAAATGATCTAGATGACCTTATCAAATCCTTTCAACCCGAAAATCTCTCAACAAAAGATGTGAAAATCTCAAAATTACTGCGTAGGTGTTTATTGATCAGGGTTTTTCTACCCAGGCTTGACTTAAGGTCAACTAGGACTTTTACTGCCTAGCTATGCTAGGACTTTCTTGCCCAGGCTTGACTCTAAGTCAACTAAGACTTGTGCTACCTAGCTGGGCTAGGATTTTTTTACCCAGGGTTGACTCGAGATCAACTGGAACTTGTGCCGCTTAGCTGTGCTAGGAATTTTTTGCCCGGGCTTGACTCGAGGTCAACTGGGACTTTTTTCCCTAAGCTTGACTTGAGGTCAATTAGAACTTTTACTACTTAGCCGTGCTAGGACTTTCTTGCCCAGGCTTGACTCAAGGTCAACTGGGACTTTTACTGCCTAACTGTGCTAGGACTTTCTTGCCTAGGCTTGACTGGAGGTCAATTGGGACTTGTGCTGCCTAGTCGTGCTATGACTTTTTGCCCAGGCTTGACTCGAGGTCAACTAGTACTCTTACTGCCTAACCATGCTGAGACTTTCTTGAGACATTACAAGACAGTATGCATAAGCTTCTGAGAAAGGGTTTCTTCATTCATCATTTCAAGAAAGGAATTTACAACCAAAGTTTTAATGATAAAATTTCCTCAAGTTCTGAGCATTCCAAGGCCTTAGGATCTACTTTCCCTTCAAATCTTCAAGTCTGTACGCTCTTGTGCCTGCAACTGATGTGACCCTGTATGAGCCTTCCCAGATCGAGCCCAACTTGCCATCAAGGAGATCTTTAGTAATGAGAAGGACCTTCTTGAGCACCAGTTCGTCGACTTGGAAATTCCTGTGGTTGACTCGCCTGTTGTAGAATTTTTACTGCTGTTGGTGGTAAGCTGCCAATCTGACCAGAGCTTGCTCCCTCCTTTTCTCAGCTAGATCTAAATCCTGAGCAATACTAAGGCTATTGTTCCTGGACTCGAAAGCTTCAATTCTGATGGTCGATAGTCCTACTTCTAGGGGGATTACTACTTCCAAGTCATAGGCTATAGCGAATATTGTTTCCCTCGTCGAACTTCTCAGAGTTGTTCGGTAGGTCCATAACAATGAGGGGAGCTCGTCTACCAGTTTCCCTTGGCTTTCTCTAGTTTTCTCTTGAGTCCTGATAGGAGTGTTTTGTTTGAGATCTCAGCTTGGCCATTGCTTTGAGGAAATGAAGGTGTTGAGAAATAAATTTTTATTCCTAAGCCCAAACAGAAGGTCTTGAACAGGTTGCTGTCAAACTGCTTTCCATTATCTGCAACTATGGCATGCAGAATACCAAACCTGGTGAGAATGTACTTCCATATGAATTTATTAGCATCCACATCTCTGATATTGGCTAAGGGTTCAGCCTCAACCCATTTTGAGAAATAGTCAGTTGCCACAATCAGAAATTTTTTATTATTGGGTGCTTTAGGTAACGGCCGAATAATGTCCAGGCCCCACTGTGTAAAAGGCCATGGGCTTGTGATGGGGCTTGTCATGCCCCAAAATCCGGGATCACGTGAAAATTCACCAAACACCAGTTTTATATGAAAATACAGGTTTTCATACATCGAAATCCGCCTGTTGAACCAATAGAATACCCAACAAAAAAGTATCTCTCATAAATAAAAGACAACAGTTCAATCATGCATACAATATATCGCCTTATGGCGTACAAAACCTGCCTTTAGGAACAGGAATAGCAAAAAGAAAACTATAAAAGTCTTCCGCCACCACGGGCATCACCAAGCTACTCCTCATCCACATCATCACCTGAAAATAGTTTTACAGAAAATTTGCACCCATGAGCCGAAGCCCAATAGAAAACAGATAATAAGCTAAAAAGCAGGAATATGTAATCATATGGTGGGAGCGAACTCAACCACAAAACCAAAAACAGGCTTTCCATCCAAAACCTCTAAGTTTTCCCATCAGACCACAAGTCTCCCAAAACGGTTTCATTTACACAAAATCATGTTTTCATCCTTAAAACCATGTGACGCAAACATTACAAATACCCAACCATAGTCTAGGAAAAATAGTAATCAAAAATATCGTTCCCTCGCGGAATGTACCATCGCGGCAAAGAAGAATATGATCCTATGTACCGACTCTATCACCAGGGGACAGAGGTCACAACTATAGACTCCTGTCCAGTATCTAGCCCCCAAATATTGTGGGATCGCCTAGATACACACAGGTTCTAGACGGAGCACCATGATTGTACCACTCAATTTACGGGTTACGACCCCGAAGGAGCTGAGCACCCATCCGTCTCAGTTTACGGGAACTATCCCGAAGGACCTGAGTACCTACTCTGCGCACGTTTCTAGACTTACACCGAGGCCAACTCTGCCACATACACGCCATCCTGGTACATCTAGATAGTCTTCTAAAAATATTTCTCAAATCGGTACATTATACATGTACATAGATCCATTCCTAACTAGGAGATCAAAACAAAACATTTTCAAAATATTTTTTCCAAAAGCAGTTATACAATGCATGTATAAGCATGAGATCCAATGCATGAAACCATGGAGATCAAACCAAAATATGTAAAAATATACACATTTGATGAAAACGTTTAGAAAGCGAGCCTCAACCCCTAGGGTTAGCTCCAAGCCTCCAATAAACACGTTTCACCCAAAAGTTTTCGTAAAAACCTCATTTGCGAACCAACCTTGGCCCAAACAAACCACCCGAACCATCAAAACCAACACCAATCAGTCCACACAGGACCCCAGTCGACTGGCCCAAGCCCCTAGTCGACTGAAAATTTCACTAGAAAAGAGGCAACAAAACAGAAACAATTTCAGTCGACTGACCCTCCTGGTCCAATCGACTGAACTCTCCAAAAGCTGATTCAGTCGACTGACCACCTCGGTCCACTCGACTGAACTGCCCAGAAAATGGTTTTTTTGGCTACGGGTTCGTTGGTTTTTGCTCCCAAAGCTCGAATCGAACCTCCAAACACCCATCAAACACTCATCAAACACCCTCAAGCATCAAGACGCTCAAGCCTCGCACCGCAACCTCGAAAGGAAACCCTCAAAACACACTTCCATCCACCGAAAATGCCGAAGAACAGTTTTAAATCAAAACCAGATCTAAAACATAAAATCACATTTCATGCGTTTTGAAATGGTGAAACTGTATAAGATTACATATACAGCCCTTATACAGCAGTAAAATATGAGATCCTACCTCGTTGGGTCAAAAACCTGACGCCTCGATTCACGTGTAAATTCGAGTTAAGTTTTGAAAAAACTCTAGATATTTATAGGCCTCCAAAATATCTTTTTTTTTTAAATTTTTGAAATTTGCACCTTCCCTACAACCCCGGGAAGCAACCCCGCATGCTAGGTTTAACCAAAATAGGTATCGAAACACATATATGCATACAACAGCAAAAAATGCGTCAAAACACCTAACATGCATATATATCAAAATCAAACGGTACAGGGTCTCACAACGCTCCCCCCTTAAGGAATTTTGCTCCTGAAATTCACTACCAGGTCATGAGGTGAACAACTCCGGGTATAGCTCACGAACCCCAGACTCAAGCTCCCAAGTCGCTTCCTCGACCCTGGGATGAAGCCACTCAACTTTGACATAGGCAAGCATTCTCCCCCGCAACACCTGTTCCTTCATATCCAAAATCTTCACGGGATGCTCCTCATACGTCACATCCTCATCAACTCGCAACTCAGTTCAATCTAACACTTGAGATGGATCCGGTTCATACCTCAGAAGCATAGAGACGTGAAAGACATTATGCATAGATGCTAACTGAGGCGGCAGAGCCAGACGATATGCTACCACCCCAATCCTTTCCAAGATCTCAAATGGTCCGATAAAACGTGGTGATAGCTTTCCGCTACGACCAAATCTCATCAACCCCTACATGGCGAGACCTTTAGAAACACATGGTCTCCCACAAAAAACTTTAATGGTCTCCTCCTCCGATCAGCATAACTCTTCTGGCGGCTCTTAGCTATCACCAGTCGCTGACGAATCACAGTAATCACCTCCGTCATTTCCCACACCAAGTTGGGTCCCAAAACAGCGGTCTCTCCCACCTTTGTCCAACAAACAGGCGATCTACACGGCCTACCATACAGAGCCTCATACGGTGCCATCCCAATACTGGACTGATAGCTATTGTACTTTTACTATCCTTTTTAGCCCGAGCTCTGTTGCCAAAGTTAAGGCTACCAAGGCATCAGTATGGGAGTTCCCATCTTTGTTAATTTGCTCAATTTGCACTTCCTCGAATCCCTTAACCAGCTCAAGAGTTATGAAAAGGTAAGCAGCCATTCTGTTATCTCAACCATTGTACTGTTCGGTTAGCTAGTTTAAAACTAGCTCCGAATCGCAAAAAACTTCCAACTCTCTGATGCACAATAGCTCAGCACTTCTGAGCCTAGCTAGCAATGCTTCATACTCAGCTTCATTGTTAGAAGTAGGAAATCCCAATCTAATGGAGTGTTTAATTACGGATCCTTCTGGAGAGATGAGAACCACACCTGCTCCAGAGCCTTTTTTATTTGAAGCACCATTAGTATACAGCTTCCATTTTTGCACTTTTTCTTTGGATTTTCCACTTTCGTCTTCTCCCACGCAATCATCCTTCCCCCTAACTCAGACTCGAGCGCAGTTGGGTCCAAGCCAATCAGTGTACCTCATTTGGAGAATTCTGCTATGAAGTCCACGAGGACCTGCCCTTTGATTGCAGTCCTTGGCCTAAACTCAATATCGTACTCTTTGAGCTCAATTCCCTATTTTACTATTCTTCCCAAGAAGTTTGCTCAGCGCATCAATGCTTTGAGTGGGTGTGTAGTCAGGACTATGATTTTGTGTGCTTGGAAGTAGTGCGCTAGCTTTTGGGATGCCGTGACTAAGGAAAGTGCGAGCTTTCCCAGTGGTAAGTATCTTGTTTCGGCATCTAGGAAGGTGTGGCTGACATAATAGACTGAGAGCTGCTTGGTCACGTCTAGCCTGAGCAGGACTGCACTGGCCGAGTGTTCAAAACCTGCCAGATACACGTACAGATTTTCCCCGAGTAGAGACTTAGAGAGAAGAGGAGTCGTGCTTAGGTACTTCTTCAATCTCTGGAGCGCCTGAGCACACTCCTCACTCCAGATGAAATTTTTACCCTTTTTTAATAACTGAAAGAAGATATGGCATTTATCTGATGAATGGATGACAAACCTGTTCAAAGCTGCCGCCATCCCCGTTAGTCTTTGTATTTCCCTCACTATTTTTGGTGGTTGTATATTCTGTATTGTATCTATCAATTTAGGATCGACATCAATCCCTCGTCTTCTTACTAAGTACCCTAGGAACTTCCCAGACTGAACTCGAAAAGCGCATTTGGAAGCATTAAGCCTCAACTTGTAAGTCTTTAGTACCTTGAAGGTGTTGTTCAGGTCGACAAGATGACTGTGCTCCTGCGTCGTCTTGACCACCGTATCATCTATGTAGATTTCGATATTTTAACCCAGCATAGGTTGGAATATCTTGGTGACCAGCATTTGATAAGTTGCTTCGGCGTTCCTTAGCCCGAAGGGCTTTACCTTATAATAGTACAAGCCTTGTGGGGTGGTAAAACTAGTCTTCTCTTAGTCATTCGAGCTCAAAGCAATCTGGTGGTAACCCCGGTAAGCATCTAAAAAGCTCATCTTTCCATGCCCCACAGTTGAGTCTACTAGTTGATCAGTTTTGGGCAGTGGGAATGAATCCTTCGGAAGAGCCTTGTTTAGGTCGGTAAAATCCATGCATACCCTCCACTTTCTATTTATGTTCTTAACAACGACAGTATTGGATAGCCATAGAGGGTATTGCACCTCCCTGATTACTTATGTGCTGGGTCAAAGCTTAGCTTGTGTTGCATCACCTCGGGATCAATACCCGACATCTCATATAGCATCTAGGAAAACACCACCGCGTTCAATCTATTGAAGTTAACCAGGTTAGTTTCCTTATACTCAGCCATATTTGTGGTGAGCAAAAAGAAACAGTCAGGATCACCTTCTTTTAGCACGACCTTCTTCAGTGGTTCTACAACTTTTTCGGTTGGCACTCTTCCAACATCCTCCAAAAGCAATTTGTTGCATTTCCATCATGCAAACCTGCTCATTCTTGGTTAAGCTGGTATTTCCTCGAATAGCGACCATTAAGCACTACTTTTATGCAGTTTTATCCTCCCTGACTGTCTCCATGCCTCTTAAGGTTGGGAACTTAAGGATCTGATGATACGCTGAGGGGATGGCTTTCAACTGGTGAAGCCATGTCCTCCTCATTATAGCATTGTACGAAGATGGCACATCTACCACTTAAAACTCAATGCTCTTGACCTGCATTCCTGCCCTGACCGGGAGTGTTATCCTTTCCGTTGGGAGGATAGGCACACCATTGAACTCGACCAATGGGGTGTAGAAATTCTGCAAATCCTCCTTTTTATGTCCTAATTTAAAGAAGAGGTCGGCGTACATTACCTTTGCCGACCTCCTCTGATCAACCAGGATGCACTTTACGTCATATCTCTTAATTTGAAGAGTTATGACAAGAGCGTCATTGTGTGGATGTTTGACCCCATCCATGTCGGCATCTGTGAAGGTTAGGTCTCCAACCAAATACTCACTGCCCAGGCTCTTCCTTTTGCTCGAACCATTTTTCCCGAGCTAGGTTAGCATGATCTCACATTTATGGGCCGCTGCTCGATTTTCACTCCTTATTTCGTTCGATGTCTCAGGTCTGGGGGCCGTGTCTATGACGCTAATCACACCTGCCAGCTCTTTCGTGCCTACCCTCTGCTTGGCTTGAGATGCTGCATGTTGTTCTGCTCGGGTTTTTTCCTTATCAATGTATTGCTCAAGGTTCCCAACCATAACTTGATCTTTCAAGAACCTTCCAAATGTTCAGCGTCAATCTGTAAAGTGTCTGTGCTCCCTGTGATAGGAGCAGCTTTTCTTTTCGTCCCTCTTGCTCAAATCAGTGAGCAACTTTGGGGGCCAGACAAACCAAGACCTATCCTTGATCTGGTGAAGTAGTTTGTGAATAGGCTCCTTGAATACTGTGTCAGCCATCTCATAAATGCCATTTGACACCTCGCGCTCCCTTTCTCTTTGGGGCTTCCTCTTAGTCTTCCTATCATCCTTCTTCTCTGCTAAAGCTTCCTTCTGTATAGCTTAGGCAGACGCCTCATTGATTCTTTCTCCCATATCCTCTTCAACCTTCGTGTATTGCTCTATTCGTAGCATTAGCTCGGCCATGCCTTGAGCTGGCCTCTTAGTTAGGGAGTGCCTCAACTTGTGGGCTTTGTCTAGCCCGAGCTTGAAAGAGGTCACAGCAAGTTGCTAGTTACAGTCGTTAATGTCGTTGAACGTCTCTTAGTAGCGCCGAGCATAAGACCTTAGGCTTTCGTTCTCTGCCTTTTTGAGGATGAGCAGGGAGTCAATCTTCCTGAGCTGTTTGCTATTAGTTATGAACCTCATTGCGAACAGCTTGGCCAGCTGTTTCTAACTCCCAACCAACCTAGCAGGCAACTTATCAAACCAGCATAGTGCCACTTCACCAAAGCTAGAGGGGAATACTCTGCACATCTGGGCGTTGTTCCCATTCTAGAGGGCCATCATATGTCTGAAGTGCCTTAAATGACCCATGGGGTCCGTCTTTCCATCGTAGAGATTGAATTTTGGTGACTGAAACTTCCTAGGAGGATCTGCCCCATCCACTTCTCTTGTGAAGGGTGAGGCTGATTTCTGTTCCAAAGCCCTCCGAGCAACATCTTTGGCCGACCTTCCTGAGGTTGAATGTAACATCCCATCGATTTGAAGGTATGGCCACTGCTTGAGCTCCTCACTCTCGTCACAATGATCGAGCTCCTGCCTAGCTTAGCATACCCGCTCTTGAGGGTGTGCTGCTAGTGCATACATGTTACTAGATATTTGTATCTATCCTTGCCTCCTTTTTGAGCCAGAGACATGACTCCTATCTAGAACCTCATCTCGTCGCTCAAGTGGAGGTTCCCTCCTTCCACTTTGATTAGTTTGAGGACAGTCAAGACCTCTCCTTGGGTCTCTGTAGGACCGTTGGTGGTCCGACTGAACTTTCGGTGAAAGTTACTTGTTCATCCAAATTCCTACTTCATGGAGCTCTCATTAGAGTCTGACCAGCTACTGGTCTCACATGTTCAGTTCATCCTGGTACTCCACCACCTATTGCATCGAGTAACATGGTGGAAAGTCCCCTTCAGATGGTGTAGTTTTATGGGAGCTACCAGCATAGATTCGTTCTCATCCCTAGTTGATTCTGGACCCACCAATGTGGATTTTGGATTGTATAGGATGTCTCCTTCAATGGTGAGTTGCATGTGATGCTTCCATGTGTGGTGCGTGTTTCTCCCTCAGCTCTTCATAGGCGTGGTTGACCCAGCTATCATGGAGGCGTTCTTAGTAGATTTTCCATAGACGACACCAAATTGTAGAGAATTAAGATAGGAATCTACTGTTTCCATCCATGCTGACTGAACAGTTCAGGGTGTATGGCTCGTGTCTTTGCACAAGAAAGAAGTGAGATGCTCTATGACAATTTTTACCAGTGGACCCTCCGATGATGAAGTAAGACAAGGTTTTTAGAGTGAGGAAAGTTTTTTAAAAATAAATTAGCAGAGTTTTTCCTAATGAATTAGAGTGCATACCTTTGCCTTATTACGCGTAGGTTATTTATAGGAGAAAAGTAGTTGACCCACTTTGGGGGTCCGACTCGACCCAAGAAGGTCAGGTTGTCCTCTTTCACTCAGCTGTCAATCTGATAGGGACTTATCACGGCCATCATTCCTATCCCTCTGCGAATTCCTTTTGTCATGTCATGATGTCCATCGGTACCCAGGCCTAGTTTGGCCTAGGTCAATCCTTCTTGTCACCCTAATCCCAGAGTTGGTCTAACTTCTATCGATCTCTTATCATGAGCATCATCTCTTGATATGCATATGATAAGCACTAATTACAATGTATCAAGCCATAAGCTCGACTTTCAAGGTCCCCCCACACGCTTTGTTCGGCAATGGGTGCTGAACACTTTCCCTTCGGGACCCCAGCTATAAGCCCCTGCTCTGGGTTCCAGGTCGAGTCCCATGACCACAGCTCGGACTCGCCATCTTGAGCTCCTGAAAGCTCGATGGTCCCGCGAGCTAGGATGCATACCGTGGTAATATTGTGGCAAGATGGACCGTGTGCTGTACGGCATTCTACGTAGATGCATCATGTCCCTAATCGGGATTTGACTTCCCTAAAAAACTATTAAAAGAACTAAGCCAAACATAGTGTTATCCATTGCTTGTATATTGAGGGGATTAGAAGAGAAAGTAAAGGATTTAGAAGGAAGATTTTAATTATATAACATTTTGATTTTATTTTATGCGAGAAATAGAAGGGTATGAAATTGTTATAAGAAGAAAAAGAAAGTACAAAACTTTTAAATACTAGTTCTTTTCTTTGCAAAAATTGAGAGGAAATGAAAAAAAAATTCATTTGTCATAAAAATATCTTTTAACGCACAATATACTCTTCACTTATTTTTACAAATT
>JAOTRH010160620.1:0-12858 GCA_034768845.1 Heliamphora exappendiculata
TGAGCGGGATCAACGGGATGATCGATTCTATACTAACTATATGAATTGATCCACATCCCGTATTATCATGTATTGTACGAACTCTAAATCCCGAAGTGATTGATTAAGTGTGTTCAGATGATGTATAGTATTTTGAGTCGTCAATGGTTGAGATTTCCTCCATGAGATCAACAATATCGATGAGTTGGGTACTGATATTGGTTGTCCGATGATTGATAATCAGCTGACGAAAATCACGTCCAATTTAGGTTGAGGAGTTCGCCCTCGTGTGCTTTGCTTATAGGTTTGATTATACTAAACCTGTACAGTGGGTCTTCGGATTTGGCATATCAAAAGGTTAAGCGGCGCAGTTGCAAGGAAAAGAGGATAATTAAATCGGGTTGTCAATAACAAAATTTATTTATAGAAAATCCATATCTTAAACGTGGGGAGAATTCAGTGCATTTGATAATTGCAAACTCAAGACATAATTTGAGTTAGGACCAGGAGTTCAGTTAGGACCTGTAGTGGAATAAGTTCTGGTTCGTGCGAGAAAGGATATAACTTAGGAACAGAGTTAGGGATATCCAATTTTCTCGTACTGTTAGCTCGAGTTCTATACTTTCTCGTGATCCCTCACGTAGCCCATTATACGCACGGGTAATTTTTTTATCGGTTTTGATTATTATTTAATTTAATTTGAATGACAATTTTGCCGTCAGGGACGTTCAGGAATTAAATTGAATTGTTGGAGGACGGTTTTGAAATTTAGCACACCTAGGGATTACTCCCTAGGTGGCCGTCCCTAATAAGGGGATGATGGGTTTGATTTATGTTAGGTATATATTTCTCCATAACCTTTTAGGAAAGAGAGAATATATACTTAATATAATATATTCTTATATATATATCAAGAGGAGGCTTATATATATATAAGAGAAGCATAAAATCCTAACCCTAATCTCTCCCATAGCCGCCGCCCCCTCTCTTAATTTGGCAATTAATTTTGCCTCTCTAGAGATAAGTGTGTGAGAAGAAACCAAGAGGAAGAAAACTCTTCTATCGGAATTGGTGCCCACACACCGTGATCGTCGTAGTGCGTCCGGGACATACGTGAGAAAGTTGCAAGGTCATCTTTAACGTATTCGGGACTTATTGAAACTTTTCGACAAGTTTCATAAAGGTATAATGTTATTAAGATTAATATTGTTCTCGGTTTTCATGAAAAATGCATACGTCGTTTTTTACGGTAACGACGTCGGTTCAAAATTTTTTTCCACTCCAACAGCTAGAGCTTTGGTTTTTTTATTGTTGATTGCTTTGTGAGTTGGCGCCTTTGGAATTGTTTTGGCTTATTGGCTGAAGCGGTGCTGGTTTCCCAACAGTGTTCGGTGATAAGCTTGAAGCAGTAGTTTCCAACAAAAACTGTTGCAGTTTGAAAGAAAACATTGTTTCGGCAATCCCTATCCCAAGCAGACTGTTTCAGCTGCAGCAGTTTCATCAAAACAGGAAAAGCTGGAATTATGCAGCAACTGAAAGACTGGAAGCTTATCTTTAACAGGATACTGAAACTCTTTAAAGTTTCAATCGAATTATAAAATTGGGATTTATATTTATCTTGCATTTAATTTATTTTATATTTTAATTGTGTGGATGATAATTATTGGTTTTATTTATCCTGTTAATTTAATTAATTTAAAATTTTAATTTTAATTAAAATATTTTGTAATAGAAAATAAAATTAAAATTTTTAATTAATTAATTTTAGTTAAATAAATTTTTTATAGATATTTTATTTATTTTTATAAAATATCACGTTTAAGATAATTATTTCATAAAATTGGATATCTTTGAAAGACGTGTGTATTAATTTTGAATTGTGAATTAATAAAATAAAAAAATATTTAATCAAAATAAATTATTATTTTTTAAAAAATATGAAACAAAAAATTATATAAATAAATACCTTAACTGAAAAGCAGAAAGAAAAATTGTGCATTTATTAAATTTTATTTTTTACGCATTTAAACATGAATAGATGGTTTGGCAAATTGGAATCTTTGAAATTATATACACGAAAAGATGTTTGATTTTTTCATATTGTGTGCTTTTTAAAATTAATAAATTTATTTTAATTAAATCAATTTTTATAACCCTAAAAAGAATTTTAAAAATCTAAGTGGAAGAGAAAATTTATTCACAGATAAATCATGCGGTCTCCATCACCAATTTGTAGGCGATGCAATTAAACCCTGCGTATTGGCAGTAAAGCTTTTCTTTACATCGGACAAATTAATTGCGGTATCGTTAGTATAAATCTCTTTTAGGGATAATTCTAAATAATTGTTAGTGTGGATCACTTCTCCATCTGAAGAGTTCATTGTGAAACGATTGATTTGAAATTAAGTGATGGTTAACATTTAGCTATATATAATAGAATCCTCTTCATCTAGGTCACTATTATTTATATACTGGACTGAAGTTATGTCAGGTATTTAATTTTAGTTGGCATGATCAATTGCTTAGATAGTAAAATTAATAGGAATTGACATGTCTGGTCATACGATGGATAGTAAACGTTCTCCCATCGAGACGTACTATTCACAGGATTCTACGCGCTGTCGAATTTCTTTTAAAATGGTAGAGAGAACCAAATTAAAATAAATTCAAAGTATTGCTAGTTATAGTTAATGGTAATTTTAATTATATGATTCTCAAGATTAAATGGCTTTCAATCCACTCACAGTTATACTCAAAGAAAACAGACTAACGGGACTAAATTTTGTTTACTAAAAAAGTAACTTGGATATAGTTTTAACTATTAAGGGTATTTCTTCGATACCATGAAATGTGTTTGTTTCTAAAAAATGTTCGTTCTCTGGGCTGAAAGGTATGGAGAAGAAAAATGTACAAAAATAGGGTGACACGGTTTCCATGGTAGTTAGTGGGTCACGAACTGGTATGAAAAAGTCGAAAGGAAGATGTTTTCACTGTAACCAGACACAGTACTAGAAAAATCTATGCCGAGTATTTCTCATAAGGTAGAACAAATAGGGTAATTTCTATTCACAGTTTGTGAAAACATATTTAGCGGTGCTATTTACTAGTAACTGGTGTGTAGATACGAAAGCCACAGATCATGTCTGCAATTCATTGTAGAGGTTCTAGAAAATTCGACAACTTAGTGATTGGGAGATTTACCTACATATGGACAATAATACAAAACTAATAGCAGCTGCAGTGGGAGATGTCACTCTCAGTTTCAGTGGAGATAGGGTTTTAATATTGAGAGATTGTCGTTATTTATCTTCCATCAAAAGGAACGTAGTTTTCGTTGCTAGATTGATTAAAGACGAATATTTGATTTATTTTAATAACTCTATAGTTATTAAGGATAGTAAACAGATTATTTATTCTGGTACATTGGTGAATGATCTTTATATTATTACTTTAATCTCTTCTATACTGCAGCTGACTGAATTGAATAACACATTTAATTTACCATATAAGAGAAAATTTTCTTCTTTAATGAACCAAATATTTCTTTGACACTTACGCTTGGGTCATAATAATCTAAAAAGGACAAGCAGACTAGTAGCAGATGAACCACCGAGTTCATTAGAAGTGAAGGTACTTTTACTCTATGAATCTTGCTTAGAGGATAAGATGACCAAGAGGCCCATTTTGGCCAAAGGCTATAGAGCTAAAGAACCGTTAGAGCTGGCTCACTCTGATGTGTGTGGTCCTATAACAATCCAGACTAGAGGTGGCTTTGAGTACTTTGTTAGTTTTATTAATGACTACTCAAGTTATGGATACATTTACCAGATACACCGAAAGTTTGAATGCTTTGAAAAATTGAAAGAATTCAAAACAGAGGCAGAGAAGCATTTGGGTAAAAGTATCAAATCACTACGATCCGATCGTGGTAAAAAAATACCTCTTTGGAGAGTTTAGGAATTATCTGTCATATGAAGAGATTATATCCCAGTTGACTGCACCTGGCACTCCACAGCAGAATGGTATAGCAGAAAGAAAGAAAATGACTCTTATGGAGATGGTAAGGTCCATGATGAATTATTCATGTTTACTCGTTTCATTTTGGGGACTCGCTATAGAGACATCGGCTTATATTATGAACTTATTACCTTCTAAGTCAGTACCTTCTACTCCCACAGAATTGTGGACTGGGTGTAAATCTAATCCGAAACACATTCGGATATAGAGGTGTTCAGCACATGTGCTGAAAGGGAATGTAGGTAAATTGAAACCGAGGACAAAAGTCTATTTTTTTGTAGGGTATCCCAAGGAAACGAATTGTGGTCTATTTTATAATTGTAAGGATTAGAAGGTCATTGTTAGCACCAATGCCCAAATCTTGGAAGAGGATTATATTATGGACATATGCCCAAAAGTAACGTTGTTCTGGAAGAATTGAAAAAATATACCAGTAGAACGAAAGAGGAACCACAAGTCACTGATATCCCATTGCCTCGTCATAGTGGGAGGATTATCGAAATAGGTTCAAATCAAAAATACGGTGCTAATGCACAAGATTTGGATTCTGCATAGTGTGTTATTGCTAGTACATAAACACAGGTAATGCCTCGTTGTAGTGGAAGAATTTTTCATCAACCTGATCGGTAGTCTTTTGATAGGATCCCGATAAAACTAGATACTGAATCCTGTAACTACAATGAAGCACTTTAGGACAAAGATGCAGATCTTTGGCAAATGGCTATAAATTCATAAATAGAATCTATGTATTCCAATCAGATCTGGAAACTTATAGAATCACCGAAATAGATAAAACTCATTTGATGCAAGTGGATCTACAATGCTAGAGAGGAGCATATGGGAATGTTGAAACTTTCAATGCTAGTCTTGTTGCTTAAGGGTTTACTCAAAAAGAAGGGATCGATTATGAGAAAACCTTTTCGCTGGTAACTATGTTTAAGTCTATCCGAACTCTCTTATCTATTGTTGCTCATTTTAATTGCGAAATTTGACAAATAGATGTCAAGACAGTTTTTCTAAACAAAAATTTTGACGAGTGTATCTATATGATACAACCAAACAGATTCATTGCAAAGGGCTAGGATCACATGTTGTGCAAGCTTAGGAGATCCATATATGGATTTAAGCAGGTATCGAGGTCTTAAAACACTTGATTTGATCAAGCTATATACTCTTATGATTTTTATCAGAGTCCAGAAGAGTCTTGTGTGTACAAGAAGAGTGATGGAAGCATGGTGATCTTCCTAGTACTTTATGTAGACGATATCTTGCTCATCAAAGATGATGTAGGAACATTATATAAGGTTAAAGTATGATTATCTGGGCAGTTCAATATGAAGAACTTGGGAGAAGCCAGTCACATCCTTGGTATCAAGCTCGTGCGAGATCGAAAACAAAGAATGCTGAGCTTATTACATGAAAAGTATATCGATGATATCCTTGCTCATTTTAGTATGTAGGATTCCAAGAAAGGATTTCTCTTTTTCAGGCATGGAATTACTCTATTCAAGAAACAGTGTCCTAAGACATCTGATAAGATAAAAAAGATGAAGACAGTTCCTTATGCTTCGACAGTAAGAAGCCTCATGTATACTATAATTTGCACTAGACCCGACATCTTCATTTCCATTGGCATGGTTAGCAGATATCAATCTAATCCAGGTCAGGAGCAGTGGATTGCGATAAAAAATATAATTAAGTACCTAAAAAGGACTAAGGATTTTATGTTGATTTACCAGGCAGACAGTCTAGTACATTTGAAGTACACAAACTCAGATTTTTAGTCTGATAAGGATTGCCGTAAATCTACCTCAGGATATGTGTTTACCTTAGGAGGTGGAGCTATAAGTTAGAGGAGTATCAAGCTGTCCTACATTGCTGATTCCACCATGGAGGCCGAGTACGTGGAAGCTTCTGAAGTAGCAAAGAAGGCCGTTTGGCTTAGAAACATCCTGTTGGATCTAGAGGTGGTCCTTTCAATTCAGTCGACTATTACACTTTATTGTGACAATAGCGAAGCGATTGCAAACTCGAAGGAGCTAAGATTCCATAAGAAAGGAAAGCACATTGAGCGTAAGTACCACCTGATACAAGAAAGTGTATAGAGATGTGGTGTTGCTGTGACCAAGATTGCATAAGGAGACAACCATGCAGATCCTTTTACAAAGAACTTATCTGCTAAGACTCTTGATAGTCATGTAGAGGGCATGTGAGTTAGATGTATGGTAGCATGGTTTCAAGTATAAGTGAGAGATTGTTATGGTTGGTATACTGAAAATCATGTTTTTAGTATTTAATTTTATTTTTAATAAAATTACTTTTTTATTTTATGAGAATCTTTATGAGCAATGTATATAATATCATTTCTTTAAATGTTATGCATTGGTGTCTTTTATTTTATACAGTATTTTATCTGGTGTGTAGAGTTTGGCTTGTATACAGAAGACTAGATTTTAAGTTATTGTAAAATATAAGTTTATGTTCACAATTTGGATGGAAATCGACCTACCATTGGTACGACTATAGCATAGTATTTTAGTAAGCATGTTTTGGTTACGAAAAACAGATAATAACACTGTATATTATTCCGACTCTCTGTACTAGTGCACTTTGTGTGTATTGAACGAGACACATTGGAGTAATTAATTTTATGCTGACTATATAAATTAATTCACACCCAAGGTTATTATGAATAATACTTATACTCAATCATGAAAAAATTATTGATTTGCGTATATTTAATATTCGTTATTTTGATTCATTAGAGTGTGCGATCTTATACGGGTCTATATTCCCAGTGTGTTAGATAGCGGTATTATTTAAATGGTAAATATAAATTATTAACAGAATCCATATCCTGTAAAATCGAGATTGACGATACCCCTTTAAGGAAGCTTATAAGTTTTAACTTGGCCAAACTCTACAGGTGAATTTGATTATCCGGCGGTCAAATAAGTTAAAAGGAAGAGCTTAAAGAATTACAAGATGTCGATTAAATGAAATTGTCAGTAATTAAATTTAATTGGCGGGTATCGTGAATCTTAATATGAGGAGAAGTGATAAGCATTTAATGCAAGATGGTCTTGAGATTATGAATTAGAGTGCAATTATAGTTTTTTAATAGTGTGAAATATAATTCAATATTTTATAAAAATGATAGAAATCACTGCTAGTTTTTTGTAATTGCAGATACTGCTATGAGATTTGCTTAATTGCGAAAACCGCCGATGGGTATTGGTGTTCCACTGAAAGTTTTACTCATAATTACTCCATAGGTCGTTGTTGTAGTCCTATAAATATACAGGTCGGCTAAACTAATTTCATAACTTGTCTTCAAGACTAAAGTTGTCCAGGTTCTGCCAGTACAAGTTCTCGATAGATTATAACCCACACCATATTCGAGAATCGCATAAGAAAATACAGTAGAAGGTCTGACGAAAATTTTAACTCGGGAACAAAAACATAGTTGAAGATTTGACTGTCAAAAGGTATTATTCTAAATTAATTTTGGTTGCACGAGTTTTAATTTTAATTGTTCGACGTCAAAAATTTTATCTAGAGCCCATTTCGGTGTTTACCCATCTAGTTAATTTTTTACAAAAAATTATTTAAAAAATAATAATCTTTGTAGTTTTGTCTCCAACATTCTTAGGGTACAATCAGATTTTGATGGCGCCAAAAGACCAAAAGAAGACTACATTCACGACACCTTAGGGTCCCTATTGTTATAGGGTCATGCCATTCGGGCTAAAGAACATGGGACCAACTTATCAAAGGGCTGCGACCGTGTTATTGCACAACATGATACACAAGGAAGTAGAGGTATATGTGGATAACATGATTGTGAACTCCAAAACCTGAGAAGGGCACGTCGTCACACACAGAAAGTTCTTTGAGCAGATCAGAAAGTACAGAATGCGCTTGAACCTATAGAAGTGTGCTTTCAGAGTTACAGCGAGAAAGATGCTCAGATTTATGATCACACAGCGAGGTACAGAGGTAGACCCGTCAAAGATTAAAGATATCCTCGAAATGCCCTCTCCAAGGACCGAGAAGGATGTAAAGAGTTTCTTAGGGAAAATTCAATTCATCAGCTGATTTATTACCATGCTAACCACCACCTATGAACGTCTCTTTTGACTTTTAAAGAAAAGAACCAAGTTTCAGAGGGAATAGCATTATCAGGACGCTTTCGAAGCCATACGGGAATACTTACAAAATCCTCTGGTCTTATCACCACCAGAACTCGACAGCCCATTAATATTGTACCTATCAATGACTAATTCGGCAATGGGGTGCATGCTTGCACAAGAAAATGAAGTCAAGGTAGAAAGAGTTATCTATTACTTGAGTAAAAAGATGACCGAATGCGAATGATAATATACGCCTTTAGAGAAGACTTACTGGGCGCTAGTCTAGGCATCTAGGAAGTTGCACCATTACATGTTAGCAGACTGAGTTGTTCTAATCTCAACGATGGACCCGCTCAAATACCTCTTCAAGAAGCCATCATTGATAGGAAAGTTGGCTCGTTGATTGCTCGTGTTAGTAGAATTCAACTTGCAGTACGTTACAAGAAAGTCAGTAAAAGGGAGAGTCATTGTAGAGTTTTTGGGCAGCCACTTTATCGATGGAGAAGAACTCGAGTTTGAGTTTTCTCATGAGCAAGTGTTGAAGATTGAGAAGGATATGTGGACACTCTATTTCGATAGAGCCTCAAACCAATATAGGTACGGGATAGGGATACTCCTCATTACTCCCAACGACTCCCATATCCCTTTAGCTTCTAAGCTAAATTTTGAGGTCACTAACAATCAGGCAGAGTACGAAGCTTGCTTAGCCGGATTGGAAGCAGGCTTGGAACTAGGGGCAAAAAAGTTAGAGGTTATAAGAGACTCAACTTTGGTCATCTCTCAAGCAAAAGGAGAGTGGAAGGTTAAAGAAAAGTTGATCTAGTATTTTCGAGAACTCGAGCTGATGATCCCCTATTTTGAGAGCATAGTGTTCACCCACGTCCCGAGACTACAGAACAATTTTGCTAATGCCTTGGCTACTCTGGCGTCAATGATAAACAAACTACCCAGGATAAGGATGAGGCCTTTAAGAATTCAACACAGGGATACACCTGCAATCAGCAATATTGCCGCTACTCAATAAGCCAATGATAGGATACCATGGTATCACGACATTTAGAATTTCATTGAGAAGGGAGAGTATCCTAACAAAGCCAGCGAAAAGGACCAGAGGGCTATTAGAAGACTCGCCCCATAGTTCGTAATTTATGGAGGAAAATTGTACAAAAGAGGATATCTGGTAGTCAATAAGTTTTGTGTTGACACAGAAGAGGGACACGAGTTGATGAGAGAGGTTCATAGAGGAGTTTGCAAACCTCACATGAGTGGGATGATGCTGGCTAAAAAGATCCTATGCTAAGGATATTTCTAGATGACAATAGAAACAGATTACCACCAGTTCGTCCGGTGGTGCAAAAAATGCCAAATCCACGTAAATCTCATGCACATACCGTCTTCTCAACTTTATAACATGACCTCGGCGTGGCCGTTCTCATTTTGGAGAATCGATGTGATAGGGAAGGTCACACCCAAGGCATCGAATGGGCATGAGTTTATTCTCGTAGCAGTTGATTACTTCACAAAGTGGGTCGAAACTGCCTCTTACTCAGTTTTGAAGGCCTTCCAAGTAGTCAGATTCATTAATAAAAATCTCATCTGTTAGTACGGGGTCTCACATGAGATAATTTTCGACAACGATTCCCACTTTCAAGGAGAAGTTTTAAACCTCTTAGAGGAGTTTCGGATTGTCAGCCACAAATCTTTGCCGTACATACCACAAACCAATGTAGTCATGGAAGCTACAAATAAGAATGTGAAGAAGATCTTACAGAAAACGATAGAGGGAAGCAAAGATTGGCAAAAAAAAGTTACCATTTGCGCTTTGGGGATACCGAACATCAATTAGAACCTCTACTGGGGCAACGCCATATGCTTTAGTATACGGAATGGAGGCAATTCTACCTATAGAATTGGAAATCTCGTCTCTAAGAATAATAATCGAAAGTAACATTCCCGAGTCAGAGTAGCGAAGGGACAGATTTGAAGAGTTGCTTTTGTTTTATGAAAGAAAACTCAGAGCATTGTTTCACGTTTAAGGATATTAGAGGAGAATAACTCAGGCATTTAACAAGAAGGTTAAGTCTCGAAACTTGAAGGAAGGTGACTTAGTCCTCAAAGAGATCAGAGCTCCAATCTTGGATTCAATGGGTAAGTTCAAACCCAATTGAGCTAGACCCTATTTCATCAAAACGTTGATGTCAGGAGACACTGCCATCCTTATGAATCTAGATTAGAATATTTTCTCTACACCCATCAATTTAGACCAGCTCAAAAAGTTCTGTCCTTAAGGGAAAACTCGCAATAGAAGAGCGTCAATACTTGAGTGTAACCCGAGTCTTGAACTACGTTATGGTCTGATTTCCCTTTCTTCGGGATACGTAGGCAGCTTCTGTCAGAAGTTCAACCCAAGCCTTTACTTGAAATTTCCCCTTTGTAGCTATGTTTTAAGTTGTAGAATCATTGTAAAAACTTGTTTTAAGCATTTCTAATAAAATGGTTATATTGCAAGAATGAGAATCTAAAGAACGGTTACCATAAACCAGAAGTGGAGAAACTTTCATTAATGAGTTTTACCAATACAGCTTTCAAGAGCAAGAGAGGTTCGCAAGTCCTCATCCTAAGAAACTAAAAAGGGAAGACAATTAAGATATCGGGACATAGAAAATTAAAATCAAGTCCTTCTTCTCTTCACATCTCCTCTCTGTCCTACCCCACGCTTTATCTCCGTTTGCAGCCAAGCCTTATAACTCTCAGAAAGCCCACTGTCAAAATTCTTACCAATCGGTACCCTCAGTCGAAAAGACTAAGCCTGCTAGTACTAACCCAAGAAAGGGGCCCGATGAGGAGAACTATACAGATGACTCGCATCCGTCTCAAGACGGATTTAAGTATGCCCAAACTGACGAAGGATACGATAAGGATGATAGAAAGTGGCCAACTTCCAATTAACCAACATAACCCCCGAGTGACCCGCAGTCGCAGTAGTCATGAAAGATATCTTCAGCTAAGGGTATAGCCAGGAGATGTCCTCCCCGGTCAGAGAACTCAAGTAATTCCTTCAAGCAACCTCGATAGAGCAGAAGCGATAAACCTGACAACGAGTGAAGGATTTCACGCTGTAACTGTTAGACATAGGCTTCTCCAATTAATTCACTTTCTCCATCAGTTAAACCTAAGAGAAACACATAAAAGGATAGCTGAGCAAAAAAATCTAAGAGAATGATGAAAAAAGAGAGCAAAGTGAAAAAATTTGAGAGATTGATGAAAAAGGAGAGTTGAGCGGAAAATCTCGAGAGAAATACAGAAAAAAAGAGTGTTGAGAGACTACCTATAGCAGGAGAGCACTGTCGGCGAAGTAAGGGGCACCCTCGGTATGGACTGCATCAAGACCGAGCAACATCTCGGCAAGGACTAATGGTACAGGATCTTAACCCTCATAGATCTAATGAGCCACATCCTCTAAAAAAGAGCAAGCCTGCCCGTCCGAAGGTCCTAAGAGGAAACGTGTCAGAAGGCATATACAAAGAGCATACCAATGATGAAGTTGAAAAGAGAAGTCACTAAGAGATCCCCGAGGCCTGGAGCGATCTATGATCCGTGTCACATCAAGGAATACGTCGTGGGTAATGAGAGAAGCCTCACGCCTGGAATAACCACAGAGCTGCACCAACCTGTCCATAGGACTCGAGAAAGGCGTAGGAATTATGACCTCTTCACTACCTAAAATCTCCTGAATGGCCAAAAAGTCCTCCACCGTCAGACATAATTCCTTGACACTAAAATAGAAGACATGTACCTTGGGGTCCCATAGTTAGGCTGCTCTTCACAGAAGATGCCAATCGACCCTCATGGTTTGCAAAAAGAATAGTGCATCTATGCCAAAGTTGAAGAAGTTTTTGCGCTCAACCAGAGAAAAATCGCTCATCTAAGCTAGCAGAGAGTTGTTGTAAGAGTAGGCCATGAGGAATGCAAAGAAAATGCAAGATATCCAGAACAGTGAGGTCTGGAACAGAAGCACCTTTTTATAGAACAAGAAATGGAGGGAATCACAAAATCTGCTGAAACATTTTGCGCCAAAAGGCTTTTTCACGATCGCCATCTTTTTCCTATAGCCATCACATTCATATCTCACGACCGCTATGTTTCCTCCTCAAATCCTACTGCTGTGATGTTCAAAATTTTAGGCCGAAACTTTTCTCCATGAAAGCACAGGCTACCGTATTTGAAATCTATGACCGCGAGTTATAACTCACGGCCACGATCCTTTTTTATGCAGAAAATTTGACAACCCTTCCCCATTTTGTCAATGTACCCAAATCGTCATCAACGACGTGTAATCAACTCGCAACAAAGAAGAGCAGTTTATATAGAAAGGTCACAACTCATGAATCATACATCATACATAATCAAAGTCTAGGCATTTAAAAGTACTTTTCATATCATAAAAGAGTCTAAGCATCCATGATAATTCAAAAGTGTAAAACAAAGGACACGAAGGCCCAACCCATCATAAGCAAAGTAATGTGTGTATGTGTGCTGTGGCACATAGGCCGAAAGAATAACCCAAGGCGTGAAGGCCCCAACCATAGTATTTGTGCAGTGTGTCAAAGACATTATATCAGTGTGCATTAGCATGTATCTGTGCAATATGTGTCGAAGCAATGTACCAAAAGAGTGGATCAGAGTAGTATGTCAGTGAGATCATAACAGAGTATCAGAATGTATCGAA
>JAOTRH010160631.1:0-12858 GCA_034768845.1 Heliamphora exappendiculata
TCAGTTTAGGGTCATGAGGAGGACCGACGAGTCAGTTTAGGGTCATGAGGAGGACCGACGAGTCAGTTTAGGGTCATAAGGAGGACCAAGGAGTCAGTTTAGGGTCATGAGGAGGACCGAGTCATTTTATGGTCTAGAGGAGGACCGACGAGTCAGTTTATGGTCATGAGGAGGACTAAGTCAGTTTAGGGTCATGAGGAGGACCGACGAGTCAGTTTATGGTCATGAGGAGGACCGAGTCAGTTTAGGGTCATGAGGAGGACCGACGAGTCAGTTTAGGGTCATGGGTCATGAGGAGGACTGACGAGTCAGTTTATGGACATGAGGAGGACCGAGTCAGTTTAGGGTCACGAGGAGGACCGACGAGTCAGTTTAGGGTCATGAGGAGGACCGAGTCAGTTTAAGGTCATGAGGAGGACCGACGAATCAGTTTAGGGTCATGAGCAGAACCGACGAGTCAGTTTATGGTCATGGGAAGGACCGAGGAAAATATCAAATTAATAAGTCGAGTTAAGACCAAGAAATTCAGGACGAGATGCGGGACGAAGAATAATTAAAAGCCAAGTTATGGCTTAAAATTAAATTTATCAGGAGAAAAATCACAAATTAATAGGTCGAGTCAAGACCTAAAAATTTGGGATGAAATACGAGATAAAAATAATTAAAAGCCAAGTCGCTGCTTAAAATTAAATTTATCGGAAAGAATAACCATGATTTACTAGGTCGAGTCAAAACCTAAACATTTGATATAAGCACAAGACAAAAATAATTAAAAGCCGAGTCAAGACTTAAAACTATTTTTATCGAACGAGATAACCAGGAGTTAATAGGTCGAGTCAAGACCTAAAAAGTCGGGACAAAGCACGGAATAAAAATAATTAAAAGCCGAGTCAAGGCTTAAAACTATTTTTATCGAAAGAGATAATCATGAATTAATAGGTCAAGTCAAAACCTAAAAAATCGAGACAAAATACGGGATTAAAAACTAAGTTACGGCTTAAAATTGAATTTATCAGGAGGAAAAACCATGAATTAATAGGTCGAGTCAAGACCTAAAAATTCGGGATGAAGTACGGGATAAAAAAATAATTAAAAGCCAAGTCACGTTTTAAAATTAAATTTAACGGAAGGAATAACCATGAATTAATAGGTCGAGTCAAGATCTAAAAATTCGAGTTGAGCACGAGACAAAAATAATTAAAAGCCGAGTCAAGATTTAAAACTATTTTTATCAAAAGAGATAATCACTAATTAATAGGTCGAGTCAAGACCTAAAAAGTCAGGACAAAACACGGGATAAAAATAATTAAAAACTGAGTCAAGGCTTAAAACTATTTTTATCGAAAGAGATAACCACGAATTAATAGGTCGAGTCAAGACCTAAAAAGTCGGGACAAAGCACGGGATAAAAATAATTAAAATTAAATTTATCAGGAAGAAAAATCACGAATTAATAGGTTAAGTCAAGACCTAAAAATTCAGAATGAAATACGGGATAAAAATAATAATTAAAAGCCATGTCACAGTTTAAAATTAAATTTATCAAGAGGAAAAACCACGAATTAATAGGTCGAGTTAAGAACTAAAAATTCGGGATGAAGCGTACTAAAGCTCAAGGTTCCTAGTCTTTTACTAGAGAGTGCAAGAACCAAAAGATCGTTACTTACACGCGAACCTGGGGTTTAGGTGCCTAATCTTTTTTTAGGACTTGAGAGACCAAAGGATCGTCACATACACACGAACCTAGAGTTATGGTGCCTAGTCTATTTTTAGGACTTGAGAAATCAAAAGATCGTCACATACACACGAACCTAGGGTTATGGTGCCTAGTCATTTTCTAGGGCTTGAGAGAATTGCCTGGTGTACCAGGGGTTGGATCAATGAACCATTGCTGAGGGCTGCTACACAGCTTTTTAGAATCCACGGGCTCATATTTTCTGCTTTGGTCTTGAAGAGTTATGCCCCACTATAGAGGAGTTCACCGTCGTTCTTAATCTCATCCGACGAGAGTTCAGGCTAATACCTTCCCTGTTCATCATGCACCCTTGTGGTCTGACTAGCCAAGAGGTTTCTTTTTTTATCCACGGGGATTCACTTAAACAGATTCTATCTTACTAGTGCTCTTGGTGACTTTTAGTTGCGGTGTTATTATGTTCTGTGCAATTGTCTTCTTGCCTAGTACCTTCTGGTTTCTTGTGATGACCGGGTAAGCACTATTCTGGTGGACATTGCTGAGCAAATAAAGGCAGAGAAGGACTTTGTGCCCCTAGTTTTGGCTGAGACCCTAATGAGTCTAGTGCTATCCACCAGGGTGTAATCACGTATTTTGTCGGTAGTCCTCTGCTTCTCCAAGGTGAAACTCAAATCTCTCATTTTTCCGCTCTTCTCTCCTTTTACTGATTTCTCTCGAATTTTACCGCTATTCTCTCCTTTTTCACTATCTCTCTTTATTTCCACACATCTCTCCTTTTGCTGATTTCTCTCAATTCTTACTTCTTTTCTCTTTTCTCAGATCTGGTAAATCTTCTGCAGAAACTAACTTTGGATGGGTACAATGCTTCTGCCTTTGGTTCATCGTCCTTTTTACCCGATATGTACTATCGAGGCGGCTTGGAGATAGTATCTTTCTCCAGTGACAGGAAGAGACATCACTTGGCAGTGCCCTTAGTGGCGGATCTCCTTTTATGACTTTAACCAGTATGGATCATCCAGATGTCTTACTGATTGGTCTACGGCTGTCCACTTTCTACTATCCACACCGGATCACGAAGCAGTTTGGTCGATGTCAGATCATATTTCACAGCGTACGGGGTTGTATGTATTCACCTTTCCTTCAGGCCCCATTTTTGGTATGGTATCTAGAGGCTTGGCCATCCCGTTCATTGATGGAGATGCAGGGGCTGCCCTACACTGAGCTCCCCGAGGAGTACAATGCATGTTTGGTTCAGCAGAAACAAAGAAGATAGAAAAGAACAAGTAGCAAAGAGAAGGAAGATCTGAGAGATCTATTTTGCTCTTAGAATTTTGTAGCCTTCTTCTTTATTTAGGATTTGGGACTTGCGTGTCCGCCCTTTATTTTCAAAACCTTGTGATTGCAGCTTAAATAATGAAAATCCCATATTTATCTAAAAAAGGTTCCCAATTATTTAAAAATTTTCAATTCTTGCAATTAAACAACTTTATTATCAGAACTCAATATGCATTGATTATTACTCAGATTCAAAGATGGCTAAAACAAATAAGGTGGCCAAACTTCTTAAAAGAAGTTGCCTACGTATTCCAAGAAAGTGGAATCAGGCTATAACGTAGTTCAAGCTCGGTTTACTCTCAAGTATTAACACTCTCCTTTTGTGATGCCCTAACTTTTGCCAAGGTCGCCCTTTTTGGGTTTTCGGCATGACGGGCAGCTCTAACTTTTGGCTGGGTCGCCTTTTCAGTTTTTGACCCAGTAAGCTTTTATCTTATTTTATTTTTTCTCCCAAGGGTAGTTTTTTTTTTGAGTTGGTTCAAGTTGAAGACGTGTTACCATCCATGATGATTACAGCACCACCGGTCATAATAGTCTTGGTCAGATTCGGCCCGGCTCAATTTGGCTTGAACTTTTCTCTTAGATAAAAAATAAGAGCCTTGATTTCCTTAAGAACCAAATTACCTTCTCTTGGGTATCGGGCACGCTTTGGCTATCTTCTTTTGATACCCTTGTACGTGAAACAGAATTTGTAGTCTTCTTTCATTGAATAAGATGAGTTCTTCCATATGATTCCTCTGCCATTCTTCTGCGAGTTGAGCCACGTCTTGTACTTCTTGATCCTTTCAAAGAATTTTTGCAGCACTATGATATGGCCGTCTTGATCTTTTGTACTTCACAATCATATCATTTATGTAGACTTTGACTTCCTTGAGTATCATGTTATGCAATAAGGTATTGGTAGCCCTTTGATAGGTTGCTCCTGCATTCTTTAAATCAAATAGTGTCACATGGTAATAGTAGGTGCCCCATGGTGTAATGAGTGCCATCTTTTCCCTATCTTTATGGTCTATTAAGATCTGATTGTATCCGAAGAAGCCATCCATAAATGGTAAAAGAGCGTGCCCAGTTGTGTTATTTACCAAGACGTCAATGTGCGATAGTGAAAAGTCATTCTTTCGACTAGCCTTGTTGAGATTCCAAAAATTCATACAGACTTTGATGCGTTCATCCATCTTTAAGACCAGCACAATGTTGGCCACCCACTTCGGATACTCAACTACCATAAGAAATTAGGCATTGATCTGCTTGGTGACTTCTTCTTTGATCTTCGTAGCCCATTCTAGCTGTATCCTTCTCAATTTCTATTTGACCAATTTGGCATCGGGATATAAAGGGATATGGTGTTGGATAATATTAGGATCAATTTCGGGCATATTCTCGTATGAGCATGCAAAAATATCTTTGAATTCTTTTAATAAAGTCATTGATTGCTCACGTTCAACTAAAGATAACAAATAATCAATTTGGACAATTTGTGGGTAAATTTGATTACCCAAATTTATTAACAATGTTCCTTCAATTATTGGTTGGGCAAGTATTTTTTTTATTAAAGCTTTTAATTCTTCGGGAACATTCCGTTTGAATTGAAAATCATCAGAAAGTATACAAAATAAATGAAGCAAAGCAGAATAATTAGAATCTTCGTTTATTTCATTGATTTCAAAGAAAGCAGGGATTATAAAATTGAAAGCAAAAGAAGAGGGTGCATAGATAGACGTGCCCTCGAACTCGACATCCAACTGATCAAAACAAAGTAGAAACTGACAAGACTAAAACTCAGACTCGAGACTTGAATCATGAAAATTATAAGAATCTAAAGAAACCAGCTGTGACATTCAGTGCAAATAGAGGTAGGACGACCTTATTGTCAATGAGATTCTGAATGTCACGGCGGAGTTTCAGACAATTGTCGGTCGGGTGTTCGTGACTCTGATGGTATGAGCATTATTGGGTGGGATTATAGCGTAGCGGTAAAGTGTTAGGAGGCAGCATTTGGCTTTGGGGTAGCAGATGGTGGAGGGATTACCTTGTTATCGATAAGATCCTGAATCTCATGTCGGAGTCCTATGCACTTATCAGTTAGATGTCCGTGGCCCTGGTGGAAGGCGCAGTACTGAGAAGCATTAAATTGCAACGGTAGGGGATCAGGTATGGGTATGGGGTCCAACGGTTTGATAAGCTCTTTCTCGACAAGTCGATTCAGGGCTGTGGACAATGAAATGTTGAGGGGAGTGAAGACACTCCTTGGCCTTTGTTGCTGCTGACCGTTGTCTGGCTGTTGGGTATTGTTGAAATGTTGGGCTAAAGAAGACGGGCTCAGCAGATTTATCTCGTTAGAACGAGACACGAGGTTGGTGGCAGCAGACTGGTTTTGGTTGTTTGCGGGGAAGGTCCTCCTGGATTTTTCGATGGGTTTGGCTTTCTCAATATCCTTAGACTGGATGGCATCTTTGATTTGTACCCCAGCGTTAAATAATTGTTCAAAGGTGGATAACGGCTGTGTGATGAGATAGCGCTTTAGCGGGGATTGTAGATTTTTCACCACAGTTCTCACTTGCTCTTTCTCGATAGGCTAGTTCGTCATCTTGGCTACCTTTCCTCTCCATCGAGTTAAAAAATCCACAAATAATTCTCGATTTTCCTGACGAGTCATTTCTAGCTCTCAAGTGGTGACGTCCAGCTGGACATTATAGCTATACTGATTGATGAAAGCTGTGGCTATGTTCTCTCAGGTTCTAGTCTTAGCCACTTCTAGAGAGAGAAACCACCTTTGTGTTGTCCCAGAAAGTGAGCGGTGAAACAGTTGAGCTTTGAGTTGATCATCAATCCCCATGGGGGAGAGGGTTCCAACATACATCTTCAAGTGGATTCGAGGATCACCAGTTCCATCGAACTTCTTCATTTCTGGCATCTTAAATTTTTCTGGTAGTTTGGCATATGGGAAAAAGCAGAGTCCCCCTACATCCAGCATGTATTCCTCCACTCCTTTTGTCTTTTTGAGCACCTTCTCCATTCAGTCAATCTTTTTTGCCAGCGCAAATTTTCTGGACTGGGCAGTGTTCTCCTCTTCTACCGCAACTTGAGGTATGTCTTGTCCCTGATTGTCATCCAAGAAGTCTTCTCCATTATCATTCGTATTATTCGGCTATTCGTTTATGCCGGGCAAACGAGCCTGAATCGCCTGGATCTGTGCTTGGCATTAATTTTGAGCCTGGATTTCTTGCTCCACGACCTGTTGTATCTCAGTGATTGCCCTCATTAGGGCTGCCAGATTAACTTCATTTTTAGCCATCTCAGATGATTCTCCTAACTGTTCAGATACTCTATAAAGTCTACCTGTCACTGTTCTAGCCTAGGCACGCGTTGTTCCTAGCTCAATGATCTAAACTCAAAGAAAACCTCGATCCCAAAAGCAGAATAGCCAGTATTAGGCACTTTTTGGATAAGGATTTTGGCGACAGATGGAAACATCTCAGATATCAAAAGGCTGACCATTGACAAATATAATCACTGAATCCTGAAGAATTGCCCCTGTTGGGCCCATATTGGTAGCATAACCACCGAACATCTGAGAATTAACATGATGGCTATAGGGAAGATCAATCTAGAGATAAGGCTTGTCTAAACAGGCAACACCCCGGCAAGAAAACAATTCTAACTCTCAAGAGGTTGGTTCGGTCTAGAATTCTAGAAAAAATGGACAGTATAACGGTAAGGAACCGAGACTAGCTCACATAGGAATAAGAAAGATTCGGAGGAAGCAACCCTAAACAACGGGGAAGAGATCGGGAAGAACCCGGAGGAGAAAAAAACTATCCTAGAGGCTTCTAAGCAAAACATGGGTACGACCCCGAAAAGAAAACTATGGCGTAAAAGAAAAACAAGAAGAAAAGCAAAACCCGGGTAAGAACCTGAGGGTGAAAAGCTAACCTAATCAAATGATAACGAAAAATCCAGGCCAAACCCGGGAAAGAAACTAGCCTAAGCTGAAACAAACAATCCTAACAATAGCAATCAAAACATACAATTAACAAAAACACATAATCCTACTAAGGTTGCAATACCTAATGGAGAGTTCTAAGTTCACTATAAGCAAAAGGTCAATTTTGGTTAATTTGAACAGGGGACCTTCTGAATAGAGCCGGGTATATACCTCCCATGTCTGGTGTGGTGCAAGACATGGTCAAACAATACGCCCGAACTCTTTTACTGCACCTATAATAGCGTATAGTTAGTAAGGGTTGCTCGTCTTCCCAATAATTCTCGAATCGGATGAACGTTCAGGGCATCAGGTCGACCAAGTAGGGGGTTGAAGAACAATGCATATGCATGCGAGAATGCAAATGAGAAATTCTTATTAAGAACCAATGATGCTTTCAAGTCTATCCCTCTTATTTGGTTTTAGAAACCACTCCCTAGCGAAGTCGCCAGAAAATACTGTGGCGTTGAGATTTAGGGGTTTTGAAAATATTTAAAAAATATGGAGATTCAAAGATGTTTGAAAAATATTTTAACACCTTGAACGCCAAATTTTGAAAACTCAGTTTTGTTAAAAATGGAGTCGCCACTTAGTTTTTGAAAAAAATTAAGAAAAACAAAAATGACCATTAATCTTTAAAACGCTAACCAGAGAAAGAGGGTTCGAGAGCTAAGGTACGATTCGGGGAAGGTGTAAGACACCTGTGGCTTTGGAATTTAGGGGTCATTTTGAAAAAATGTTCAAAAATAAAAAATTCAAAGAATGTTTAGAAAAATCTTTTAACACCTTGAAAATCAAATTTTAAAAACTCATTTTTGTTGAAAATGGAGTCGCCACTTAGTTTTTGGAAAAAACTAAGAAAAATAAAATTGGCTACTAATATTTAAAACGTTAACCAGAGAAAGAGGGTTCGGGGGCTATGGTACGAATCGGGAAAGGTGTTAGGCACCCCATTCGCCCAATCGTAAGGTTGGCCTCTACTAATCATTATTGATTTTTTTAATATGATTTCTCAAATGCATGCAAATAAAGAAAATGAAGACAAAGAGAGAATATCCAAAATTAAATATAGAAAAATACATAAAATATGTACATAACACTCCAAAATAAATAGGTGTCAAAAGAAAAAAAAATTTAGTCCTATGGCATGCAATTTCTATATAAATGATATATGAAACACATACCCACATGCAATAATATTGAAATAACCTAAACTAGCATGATTTGGTTAAAAGAACAAAAATATGCTAGAAATTGGCAAAACTACTTAAACATGGATTTGCTACAAAAGAAAAATCAAACTATCCTAAACATGCTTCTAAATAAAGATACTAAAATTTGTATATTATCAAAATTAACTAGGTTAATATTAACATGATGGATCAATAAAGAAATAAGAAATGTAAAATAAGAGATGCATAAAAAAGAAAAATGCTACATTAAAAGAAAGTCTATTTAACAAAGAAATTTAAAATAAGAGATTTGTAACAAAAGAGAATTTAAAAATTTAAAAGAAAAGAAAAAGATTTGACAATGATAGAAAATGTTATTAAAAAGAAAATTTAATTATTTACATAAAAGATGAAAGTAAAAAGAATAAGAGAATATATCTTTATGTTTTTGCATTTTTTTGTTGTTAAATAGAAGAAAAGAAAAATATTATAAAAGACAAGTTAAAAAAATTTAGTTATTAACATTTTACATTTTAAAAGAGAATAAAAGAAAAGAAAATAGAAGAAGTGGAAAGAATAATGGAATATTTTAAAAGAGAAAATTATGAATTGCTTAAAAATGAAAATTAACTTCAAAGTCTTTTATGATTTTTGATTTTAGCAAAATAAAAAAAATGCTATGAAAAGAATATTAATATTACAAGAAATAAAATGTTAAATAGCACTTTGTTAGAAAATAAAATAATAGAAAAGAAAGTTACACTAATAAGAGAATAAAAGCTAAAAAAAGAAAAAAAAATATAATTAAAAGAACATTAACTTGAAAGAACACTTTTAGGTTGGTGTTATCAAAAGAACATTAAATTAGAATTAAAAGATGAAGAAATGCTAGTATTTAAATGGAATGTAAAATTAAAACTTAAAGGAAAGAAGAAAAAAATTGCTATAAAGAAAATTTAAAATTAATAAATAAAGTGCTAGAAAATGTAAAATTAAAGTAATGCTAAAAGAAAGTAAGCACTAAACTAGAAGAAAATAAAATGGAACATTAAACTAATTAGGATAAGAAAATGAAATAAAATGCCATTGAAGTGAAATTTAGACTAAAAGAAAATTAAATGTTAGAACATTAAATTAATGTAAAAGGAAAGAAAAAGAAAAAGAATGAAATAGTAGAATTTATATGGATGTAATACTGACTATTACAACCATTTTTATGTAGGCGCATTGGATTATAACAATTAACAACATTGATAAGTTGTAATTATAAAAAATATTAGCACTATTCAATTATTTAACAATTTATAATAAGCTTAAAATGTAAATAAGTAAATTAACAAAACAAGTAAACTACATAAGCTAAAATATGAATTTAAACATAAATGTAATAACTAATAAGTAAAACAAGAATATAATCGAAATAAATACGTGAAAATTAACCCGATTACTCCAAAGCAGACAAGATGGAGCTAGAAGGATCAGGGATCCAAGCGTAATACCTGGATTGTTACGGAATCCTCAAATTGGGGGGATGTGCTCTAATGCTCCAATCCTCGAGTAGTGATCCAAGTTAGGGTTGTAGGACTTCAGAGACTCGGCTTATGGTATTTAGGCAAGACTTCGGCGTCGGGGTTCGGAATTACTTGGCGTCTCGGTAGAATTTCTCTCACTAAACCTCTCTATAATTTTTTATCCTTGAAAACGTACCAGAGGTACGGCATTTATAGAGTTCGGCAACCAATGAGATGCTGACACGTTTTTAGACACGTCAGGCCATTTGGAGTTGGCGGTGGCCACAATGTGAGTTGGCGGTCGCCATGTTGGAAAAAGTTCCACAAGGTTCTATTGGCGGGCGCTACAATGGAGTTGGCGGTCGCCAGGTTTTAGAATTGCTTGGACAACAAGTTATTGATTTTGAAGGTTTTTTATGGTTAAGGTTCAAATTTCGAGCTTGGATCACTTCTCGGGGATCTAACTGAAGCACTTGTTTTACCTGTTTTCCTCATCGGATCCACCTAAAATTGGGTGGGGTCAAATTGGGGTGTCTACAGTTGCCCCTCTTTGATATGATTAGTATAGCAACGCGTGATACAAGTTATATTAAAGATTCAGAGACAACAACTATTTGACCGAACCATCAATCTTAGGTCATAAACACACAAGCATACGTATGATGTTGGTTGTACTCGAACTTTTCATCGAGTGGCCTACGTACCCCTTTTGCTAAGGATCAGACCAAAACTTAGTTCTTGGGGCAAAATGCAAAGATGCAAAATGTGATGCAAAATGTAGCATGATATAGATGTTAACATGATGCAGATGCTGGTATAATCGAACAAATCCTAAAGATCGAATTAAGATCTAAAGGGAGTGTAAACAAGTCAAAGATCGAGTTAAGATCTAAGAACTCGGATGGATAAAATAATTTTAAAAGGATCGAGTTAAGATCCAAGAAATTATCTTAACCGGAAAAGCAATTGATCGGTCGAGTTAAGACCTCACAATTTCGGGATGGAAGCGGGATAAAAATAATTAAAAGCCAAATTTATGACTTAAATTTAGATTTATCGGAATAAAATCGCGAATTAATAGATCGAGTTAAGGCCTGAAAATTCGGGACAAAACGTGAGATAAAAACAACCAAAAGCCTAGTTACGGCTTGAAATTAAATTTATCGTAGCAAAATCGCGAATTAATAGGTCGAGTTAACATCTGAAAATTCAAGACGAGACGGGGTATGAGATAAAAATAATTAAAAGCCTAGTTACGGTTTAAAATTAAATTTATCGGAAGACGAACCACGAATTTAATAGGTCGAGTTAAGACCTACAAATTCGGAACGAGGTATGAGATAAAAATAATTAAAAGCCTAGTTACGGCTTAAAATTAAATTTATCGAAAGAAAATCACGAATTAATAGGTCGAGTTAAGACCTATAAATTTGGAACGAGGTATGAGATAAAAATAATTAAAAACCTAGTTACGGCTTAAAATTAAATTTATCAAAAGAAAATCACGAATTAATAGGTCGAGTTAAGACCTACAAATTCGGAACGAGGTATGAGATAAAAATAATTAAAAACATAGTTACGGCTTAAAATTAAATTTATCGGAATAAAATTTTGAGAATAGGCACAAATAACACAAAATTATTTATGTATTTTGTTTTAAAATCATTTTTTTTACACAAAGACGAAATAAAACACCTACAATATAATAAACATATCTATAATACCAAAAATTGCCCAAACAACTCCTTAAGAAACCCAAAAGCCATTATGATATACCGACACGGCGGTCGCCATGACGGAAAAGACGTGACGTTTGACATCCTGGCGGTCGCCAAGGTAAAATCCCTATGACATAGCGGCCGCCCACTTAAAACCCTTACAACATGGCGGTCGCCAAGTGACGTTTGGGAAACATGGTGGTTGCCAACATCCGATATGGTGGCCGCCAACTCGAGACGCGTGTCCGGATCTTTAAGGCGCACGAACTGGTTCATTTCTTCATTCTTCACTCTGTCTCTAGCTTCCAAATGCTCTCAACTCTCTCTCGCTCTTTCTTTCTTACTTTCTACATTTTTTCTTACTTTCTACTTACTCCGAGATGTTTATGCTGCTTTTTGTGCTTCCGTTCCTTTTCATGACAGGCTCAGGCTAGGGAGACGATGACTTGGGGGCACGACGAGGTCCTTCTGCTGTTGAAAGCTCCTCTATGGGGACACACAGGGATGCGACCACCAGTCTCCCTGCCAGCGGGGTCACTACTACGCAGCTGAGCGCTGCGATGGATGCTCTCCTTCTTGAGGCAGTGCGTGCCTCTTGTCAGGCAGCTGAGGAGGAGGCTCGGGCAGTTGCCGAGGCACAGGCGGCTGCAGATGCTGTTGCAGAGGCCGCGATGGCTGATTTTTTAGATCCAGACGCTGGAGAGGGTGATCCATCGCCTTTTGACCCACACACCTATGATCCATTTCCTCATCGCGTAGTATACCACGGGATGAGACGCTACGAGCCTCCTGCCGACGCGATTGCTGCTGACGTTCTTCTCCGGGAGCCTGACCACCACATCTCTCGTCAGCGACTCTCGGTATGTATCCTATTCCTATTATCTCAAATTCAAAGCATGTTTTCCTAATGTGTGAAATGTAGACGCATGCCTAGGATCCCCCTGATGATATGATAATGTGTTTTGATATGATGATAAATGATGGATGATGTGCGATATTCGGGATTTGAGCTTAGGTTAGGTACTTATGCAATGGAGATTAAAACAGTAGGGATACTAGGATTTTGAACAAACAATAAAAGAGACAATTATTTTAGCGAAAAGCATAAAAATTAAGGAGAGAAAATTTTTTTAATTTTTATTTTGTAGAAAATTTTCCAAGAATTTATAAAATTTATGGAAGAAATTTTTTAAAAATTTTAAAAATTTTGAAAAATCCTAGAAATCTTTTTAGAAAATCTTATGAATATTTTAGGAGAATTTTCTACATTCTCTTAAAATTTTATAAAATTTTAGGAGAATTTTATAAAATTTCTCCTAAAATGTTCATAAAATTTTAGGAGAAATTTTAAAAATTTTGAAAAATCTTAGGAGGAAATTTTAGAAAATTCTAAAAATTTTGAATTTTTTTTTGAAAAATCTTAGGAGGAAATTTTAGAAAATTCTAA
>JAOTRH010160652.1:0-12857 GCA_034768845.1 Heliamphora exappendiculata
CCTCTCTCTCTCTCTCTGTGCCACCGACAATTTCACGGGGCAAGATTAACAGGTTTCTGCCATTCGGCGGCGGACGGAGAGGGTGTCCGGGGGTTTCGTTTGGACTCGCGATGGTGGAGATCGCGATGGCTCAGCTGTTGTGTCGTTTTGATAACGCATTGGCAGGTGGGGATTTAGATTTTGGGGAGGTTTTTGGTTTAGGCGTCAGGAAGAAATCAGTTATGGTACTGGTGTTCGGGGAGTTTCTTAGCTGGTGTTTGTGATACTGGTGTTTGGGCAGTTTCTTAGCTGATGTTTGTGATTGGTTTTTATACCTTTTCAATCACTCATTTTGGAAGAAATTCAAAGAATGAAATCAGATGCAGATTGAGAGGGAGAGAGAGTCGACAGAGGGAGAGAAAAAGAGAGAGAACCGGGAGAGATAGAAAGAAGACCCGAGAGAGATAGAGAGAAGACTCGACACAGGGAGAGAGAGTTGGGAGAGGGAAGGAACTGGTGGTTCACCGAAGCAGCGTCGCCGGCGGCGATGGGTAGTGGGGGTGGCCCCGTCGTTGGCGGTGTGAAGGTGGAGGGACTTCGGCGGTGATGGGTGGCTGTGGCGTTGGGACTTCGGCAGTGATGGGTCTGTTTCATTTGCTTATTAATAGAAGCTTAGTCTTGGAGCTTTTCAATTGTTGTTAATTATGGGGGATAAAATGATAAAAGAGTATTTTCTGTTAAACGGCGTTTCTTCAATAAGCTTGATAGGGGGAGGATAGTATAATTTCAAAAATTACATAAAAAAATTCTTATAATAAATTTAAATATTAAAAAAATATATATATAATTATTTTTAATAATAATAATATTCGTAGAATAACAATAACTATAAAGTAATATTAATCATGGATAAACCAATGGTTAAATAGATAAATAATGAAAACAATAACAATAAAAAAATTAAAAATTATAATAATAGTAGATAAAATAATATTAAACAAACACACAATTATAATTTCCAACACAAGTATATATATATATATACAACAATTCCAATATAATAATAAAAGAATAAAAATAACTTTAGCAAATATAATAATAATAAAAGAGATCAAAAGTAATTTATTCTATAAATAGATATATATAGGTGTATAATTACTTATCTCTACATACACACACCAATATAATAATAAGAGTAACTTAATATATATATATATATATATAATCAATATTATAATAAAAAATAATAATCTAATATAATAATAAGAGTAACTTTAAGCCAACTTGTATATTAATATAAAAATACCGTAATACAACACATAAATAATTAAATAATGATAAAAATAATACTAAATTATGAAATTGAGTTTTAAAATTTAAATTTATCAAATTAAATTAAAACAAATATAAAATTAATTAAAAATATACATCACGTTACAAAATTATATAAAAATCGAAATTTAACCCAAACACTACAACAAAATAATACTATAACTAAATTAAGATGTAAAAATTTATTACCACACCTAAAATTATTATATTAATTTAATTTTTTAATATTCATACTTAAATATATACATTAATTTAATTTTTGAATACAATTCTTAGATAATGTAGTGTGTATATACCATTAAACATACAATATATCAATATTATACAATCAAAATTTGAATTTGGAGCCCAAAACTCCTCACATGACCAACCATTATAGGCACTCTTGCACTCCACCATTATTTTAATTATTTTGCATAAGCCATGCATAAGTTTTTAGTGGACATAGAACCTTATATACACATCATAAGCATTACTTTAACTACAAGATTAATTTTAAAAGGCACTAAACACCCCCATTTTCAGCCAAGCACTCCCAAACCAGAATTTTTGGTCTCTAAAATATATCTAAGTGTTGGAAGAGTGAGCCTGAGAGAAAGAGAAGAAAAACTTAGTGTTCTTGATCTTCTTAGGCATTCTCTTTCAAAGATCTCCATCATCCATAATCTCAAACCTCTATATTAAGGTAGAAACAACATCTTTATGCATATATTTTTTCTCTATATTGGCCTTCTTAGCTCCTAAACACTTCTAGATTCAAGATTCATGTTCAAATTTATGAAATGCGATTTTGAATCTATTTCTTACTTTTATTCTCTCCTCAACTATCCACCATCCTCTCTTGTTTTTTATCCATGCAAATGTTATATAATTCATATATGAACTATATATATGAGAGATATAGCCATGCATACAAAAGTCATGAACCTAGGAGCCAAGAAAACTCATGTTTTTTTCATCTTCAAATCTGTTCGGAGAGCTTTTTCGCCAAAAATATGATTTTCTTCTATTTTTCGTATGGGTCAAACTTTGTTTTTTGGTTTTGAAATTTTTACTGTCATTTGGTGGTTGTGTTATTAACATGCATGATTTTTCTTGAGATTCAGATCATCCATTTTGGTTTTTTTAAAAATAAAATTTTAAAACGAGATAAATAGATTGTTTGGAATGACAACTTTGAACCTCTGCCATTTTCTGTAGGAATGAGGTCTCAGTGTGATTTTTGTGTAGTTGGATACATACATGTCTTATCTTTCTAACCTCATTAGAATCACCTTAAAATCACGTGCGTAAAGAAAATGGTATCGATTCTCCCAAAGTGTGTCAAATTTGGACACTATTTGGTAAAAAATTAATATGAAATTAAAAAATAATAATTTTGATACAAGGTTAACTCTTAGAGTTTCAAAACACATATATCTATCTCTGTAAAAATTTAAAAAGTCAACCAATGAGTGTAAGTCCTCTATTCCAATTTTTAAAGCTATTGAAAATCTTGTCACTGTAGTGGTGTTTATTCTCTACACAGTTACATTTTTTTGTTTTGCACAAACCGAGGCCTTAGAGGTCAAATCCAAAAAAGTGTTCAACGTGAAAAGTGTTCAAAACATTCTAAATATACTACCTACCAATTTGCAAAATTTATTTCCATGTCTAACTATTTTAAAAACCTTATGGATAGTGGTAAAAACCTGTAACTTTTTGGCTAAGTGTCATGTACCTAAGTGTTTAGTGTTGTACTTTTAAGCCCATAACTTCATGCCATATTTGAGTTGATTTATTTAATTGGTGATATTATTTAAAGTATTTTACATACTTATGATGGTTGGATACTTACATGCAAGCTTAGTTTAAAATTTTCGAGCATACGTGTGATATATCATAGCCTAAGTGTTTAAGCGACTTATATGAAGTTATGCTTGACTTTTGTTTATGAAAATTGTGTGTTTATTACTTACCTGCTATGTAGTTCATGCTACACATAGGTTAATTTGTGAGTTACAACTTTTACCATAATGTATCGTGCTATGTGGTTATTGAGACGGGTTTATGGGATTCACCGCATTTTTTAAGAAAGAAAGAAATTTGAACCTTAGGATTGGTACTTTGATCGATAAAAATAGAATATTTAAAATTTTGTGATATCGGCTATATGTCTGTCTGAGTGATTTGTACGTCACCCTTCTCAATAATATTGCAGGCTTCGTTATCCCTAAGATATACTTTATCGAATTTCCTTTGCACATAGTTATTGAGAATATCCATGCATGGGGTAGCATGGAATGATGCACCAGAATTTACAATCCATGACTCATTGCGGGGAGTCAATGGCACAAATCAAGGCATCTGTCTTTTCATCATCGGCAACATTCAAGGTATATATTCTTATCCTCTGATTTGTGTCATCTCACAGCTTCCTCGATGTTTTACAATCTTTCTTGAAGTGCCCATTCTGACCACAGTTCCAACCGCCACAAGATTTTTACTTGCCACCTTGCGACTGTGATCTTCTCCGCGGCTTGGATTTGTAATTCCCTTAGCTCTTCTGATTTTTCCTATCATTCTTTCTTCCTCTCCCTTCGACGTTCAAAATCAGCCCTGATGTCGACCCATCACCTGCTGTTCTTCTACGTGATTCCTCTCTCAGAATAAACTCAGCAATATCCTTCAGCTTTAACTTTGCTAATCCCGATAAGTTACTCATGCCACAACCAAGCCACTTCAGCTTTCTAGCAAACTGGACAAGATGACTAGGGCTCTTACTTTATCATCCAAGTTAATACCCACCGATTATAACTTATTAGTGATGGTATTAAAATCATAGAGATGTTCGGCAATGATAGTATCATCTACCATCTTCAAGTTAAATAAAATTTTCACCAAATATACCTTATTTGATGCTAAGGGCTCATCGTACATCTTTTTCAATGCTTTTAACAAATATGATGTCGTCTTTCACTTTCCAATATTAAATATCACTGACAGTGCAAGACTTAGTTGCACAATCCCCAAGATTTTACGATCTAGTATTTTCCATTCATTCTACAGCACCTTTTCTGGCTTCTCTCCAATCAAAAGAAAAATCAAATCCTTCTAGTATAGAACATTTTCGATCTGCATCCACCAGAGGGTGAAGTTCAAGCCGTTGAACTTTTCCATCTTGATATTTCTTTCTTCTGCCATGTTGCGTTCTTCAACCTCCAAACACAGAGCTCTGATACCAGTTATTGGGAATTTTGATCACAATAATCCCATCCACAAGTCTTTGAATCATGTACAAGCCACACAAAAAGAAATAAACAATAAAAACAGTCATAGAAACATGACAAACAAAATTTACGTAGTTCGGCAATTGGTGCCTACGTCCATGAACTTACAGGTTTCACTATTATTGAGAAAAATAGGTTACAATATAGTGTCTATCATTCTCGTAGAGTTTTGGTACGAAACTCCCTTTTATATATATCAAGAAAAATAGCGATTAGGGTTAAACCGCACAGAAGTTTGTCTCCATCTTGACGAGCTTCCGAACAGAGTCAAGCAGAAACATTGCATTCGAACGTGTGTTTGGATAGCCAGAAAGATTTGCGTCCGAACGGTTCGTAGGAATCAGTTGCGCAAAAAGTCTAAAGAACTAGGGCGCGTGGGTTACTATTAAAAGGGAGGCATAGCTCAAAAGTGGGACACACATATTGGGAGATACAAGGGCTAAGGAAGACAACGGCTAGGGCAAGGAAGACGAAGAGGCGAGCAGCACGGTGGCCGAGAATCTCTTCTTCTCCATTCTCCATGAGTTGTAGACGCAACATGGATGGCTAGGTTCTTCAATCCCAAAGTTCGATAAAATCGTAACTGAATATTTCAATTCTAATTAGGATTTTAGTTTTTTTTAATATTAGATTCAACTAATTGTATGATTGTTTTAGATGTTGTTTTGATCAACGAGTTTTATTGGAGCATTTAGTTTACGTTTTTACTTTATGTGATTTTAATTACAATATTATACAACTGTTATTCGTTGCTGTATTGAATTGAAAATGTGAGATACTTTAGATACTCTATTCTAAAGATAGATCATGTCGAGTTTTTGATGAATAATCTGCGCTGACCAAAGATAGACTATGCCATATTTTTAATCAAATACATTTTTTTTATAATTCGATTCAGACTTATAGTCGTAACGAGTTCAAGTAAAATCGTGAAAAAATTACTAAATCTTAACGGATACAAATTATTTGGTTATGATAGATTCAAAACCTAAGATATTCTCTCCATTCTATTTGAAACATTTAAATATTATTTCTTTTTATTTTTCGTATTTAGTCAATTAAAATACAAAACTCTTTTGATTAAATTGTAAAAATTGTGACTTAGCCTATCTGTCCTTATAAAACAATACTTGATCTTGACTATTATTTTATTGAATAATAATTTTTACTTAAGTTATAAATATTTATTTTTTGTGCAACAGCCTGATCAATGAGCATACTAAAAAGATCACAATATCTTTTCAGATTTAATCAGACTTTAGCTTTTCCCTAAAATAGTAGAATTGTAAAATATTTAATATAGTTATTTTCCATTGGTGTAGTTCTTTTCCTAACGTCTCCTTTTTATTTTTCTGTGATTGAGATTTTACAATCTTTTCTAACAAATTCATTTACAAAATTATCCTTCAAAAGGGAGAGGCCACAAACATTATGACAGCCCTTTCTTAGCACATGTTTGGTTTTAAAAAAGTCTTTAGGCATTTTTTCCGAGTTTTTATTCTTCTAGACATTTTTATTTTTTGGGGTCAAAGTTTTTATTTTTTCAATTTCTTTGACGAGAAAAAAACTAAAGCCTTGACCTAATCAACTGGGATCGACTATATAAATTTTTTTAACGACATTAAGAGCAAAATCTATAATCTCGAAATAGAATTATATTTTTCTCAAAACTTAAGAAGCAGATGGCCGACCCACTCTCCTCAGCCCCCCTGGTCCGTCTATGCTGGAGGCCTTCCTGAGACCATTCTCCACCCAAAATTCACTACTAAATCCACCGAAAGAGCACCAACTACCACGGACTTTGGTTTTGCTAGAGCACCACCACCAAACACCCATTGAACTCCAATGCTAGAGCACCACCCTGGCACACCGCAGGAGGACCAACCGCCAACAACCACCACTGAACACCCATTGAACTCCACTGCTAGAGACCACCACCGTCGTATACAAACGCTGATATTACCTCTTCCAAGTGAGATTTGCCACCCCAAGTAGTCACACACTGATCATTGCAAAATGCCATACTAATACCACATCTCCACAGTTTAAACAACCATTATTACCGCTAACAATAATATACCAATAAAATATAGAAAACTGTATAAAACGCCATTAAAGCCTTTGATGCAAGGTATCCAAGGAGAAAATATGCATCACTATCAAATTAGAGGAACTTGAGAATCATTTTTTCAACATCAATGCAACGAGTCAATTAAAATTAAATTTGATTGTATCATGCCCAATTGCTCAGAATTGCCGTAATTGTATGTCTCAATCATGTTTGATGCAATAGAAATCCCCATAAAAACAAACAAACATGCCCTCAAGGTGACTCTATCAATTCCTTGGCCTCGTTAAGCTGGCTGCCATCAAACTTGCTCTGAGTTATTCGCAGTCAAACTTGCTACTTTTTGGTTACATGGCTTTTTGTTAGTTCTATAGAAAACCATAGAACACGATCAGGGATTCCTAAAATATGGGAAGAGACAATTTACTATTACAATATGTTTGGAAGAGCTTTTTGAAGACTTCTTCTAATGTATTTTCCTCATCCTTTCTGGACTTTTTTAATTTTTTATCCAAACTTTATACTTCAGTGGAACATTTACTTTCGTAGGCTGTCGTGATGAAGCAAATCTAAAAAGTATAGCCGTTTTAGTGAAGTTGAAAAAAAAATCGATGAATACGAAAACAGGCCTTATAAAAGCCCTAAAAATGCCTTTTTTGTCTTATCTAAACTTCTTTATTTTTTTATTAATATTTTTTACTTTTTGAATTCCATTCCTCATGACAAGAAAATTTTAAAATATATATATCCGTTTAAAGCTAATGTTAAAAAATAGTTCACTAAAGACAAAAAAAAATTATATAAAAAAATTTTGTCCTCTAATCTTTTTGGTAATTGTTAATTGGGGAATTCGACTTCCATATTTTGCCAGGGAGGTGATAGAAAGAGGCTTGATTTTGGTGAAGGGCATATGGAAAGATGTTATGAAAAACATTGGTAGATGCAGCCTGCAGGTTAGGAAGAGGAGGTGAAAGATGTCAATTGGGGAGAGACAAATTGATCCTTCAGGGCTAAACTTGGTATTTCGGATAATTTTTGCTGCTGATATCATCAGAATCTGTAAGTTCACCTACTGATGGACTAAAAAAATGAAATGTGATTATAAACATTTGGGGTCAGATGCGATTATAAACGTCAAGGATTAAGTAATATCCGTCGAGGGAGTTATTTGAAATTAAAAAGGAGGGGGGATATACAAAGTCAGTTTACAAAAACATGATTTGGCTTGTTTTGCTTTGTTGATACTATTTGTAACTTCTCACCTAATGCATTAGTTTGTAACTTTCTGATTAATCATGCAAAGAGGTAAGAATAAGTATCAGAAGGGCATCCACTCACCTCTATGCACAAGTTTTCTTTTGTGTATCTGGAACATGTGCAAATGCCCTTTTCTTCACTAGACGGTCATCAGTTCCTAAAATCTTCACAGACTGTTCTCCTGCAAAAAGAGCCATTTTCTTGTCAAAAGGGGCACATCAACTAATGGAGTTCATAAAACCAGCATATCTTTTATGTGCTTCACCATTGCCAGTTCAGTAGTTCTGGGTCTAATAATCGAAGCAAAAATTGAAGACAACTTACCCTCAAATGATATTGTGACTTCATGTTCAAAAAACAGCGTGACATTCGAAGAGATGTGTGCAACAGGATCTGGAAAGCCGGGTCGTGCCAACCATTTATCTTATAAGAAAGAACTAGATATGAAAAACAGCTTATGAGGAGAGAGCAATAGAAAGCAGCAAAAGCACTTTTTCCACTGAGACTAAATAACTAATCCATAGTTTCATCCACAATATTCAGCTAAACACTCTTAAAAGCTTTCAAATAGTAAGAAAAATTAAGTTCCATTTCCCAGTACGCCAGAACATCCACTGTTGAGAGGGATTTAAATCAGCAAAACCTCAAAGCAGCCTTTAGCTCCTTCTCATCAGCACAATTGTATCCCAACAAATAAGCCCGGGCTGCAACATATACATATTACAATGAATAACGTGTTTGCGAAACAATAAAAATATTGCGGACATAGCCAAAGAGAAATTACCAAAACGGCCAGACCCCATGAATGGCTCTGCTTCGTCTGAAACGCCACCTTGTTGATTCTCCTATGTTTTAGGCAAAGAGAAAAACCATGAGTATAAAATCCAAACATAATACACAAATCCATGTATCCTGCTTTAAAAAAAAAAAAATCAAATGGGTGAATTTGGTGGCATGCTAAATGAGAAGATACAGTTCCCACTGTGATGGTTATCAACCTCATCAAACAAAATACTCCAAAGAAGCATAAAATTTCCCAAACAGAAGAGCTTTGTATCTTTTCCGACCATGTTTCCAGACCTAATAGAGTCTCAGATAATAACTACTCGAAGCACAAATAGTTCCCTCCCCCGCCCCTCGCATTTTTCTAAAACGCAGATCCATATAACATGAAAGCTTCAAAAAGTGTTGAATACCTCATCACAAGCAACAAAACATGAGTAGGGATGGAATATCCACATGATATGCCTAATGACAGACATGCTGAGTGTTTCTCAACCAAAACACTAGCAATTTCCAGATTCACAACAAGTACAAAATATTTGTGGTCCCAAGCCAGGTACTAAATTTTCCACTCTGATAACTAAGAACAATCGTCTTAAAAAATATCAATTCAAAAGAATCAAAATTACAAGCTAATAAACCTCGTTCCTTAAAATTTCCTTCTCAAACCGAAATCACTGGATTACTAATTTTTAGCTATTTCAGAAATTATCTTGAAGTTTTACACATACAGACATAAGTTTGGAATAAATGCATATAGGATTAACCGAATTTAGGGCTGCACAAGAATGAAAAGGATTCCATTACGAAGAGATGGTCGAATGATCACAAGTTAATACCATGTATGGAGAAGCATTGCTACAAGAGCCAACAGCATCGCACAATAGCATGTAAAAGAAAAGCAACACAGATCTCAAAATGTTTATGACCATAAGGAACAGAAAACCCGAACGTGTATAAAATGAGGGGAAAGTGAGAAAATAAAACAATAGGCAAAGCTATATTTTACTATTTTCTTGTGGTTCCATTGGTTTGAGTTTTTTTGCTGGTTGAGTTTCCAAGTTTTTATGCCAATCGGAGTGTGTTTCTCTGTGCCTAGACCATCAGACTGCAATTGGATATTTCTTTTGGCAAGGCAGGATCGGTCTCTCTTCGTATTTTTAGTGTGTGCGCCCTTATAGGCCATATGTAGCCGTAGGTAATTGTGTTTAGGTATGTTGTAAAATCTTCCTTTTTGTTTTGGACTATAGAATGCAGACTCCAGCAGTAGCACCTCTAGACGAAGTGTGTTTTTTATGGCATAGCCGTTGATTGACTAAAGAGCCGTTATCTAATTTGGAAGCCTCGAGTCGTGCCCAAGGGCCCGATGCAAATAAACAAACATTTTTCGTCCACTAAGTGTCGTTGGTAGTTATTTAATTTATTAGAAGTTATTTATGAGTTATTTAAGTCATTATTTAAGGTGTTTTATTATTTCATTTTATGCGAGAGTTTACTTATAAATAAGGTGGCTATCCATGTAATCATCAGTTTTGATTAATAATATTAAATTCTGAGATTTAAGGCTGTGGCCCCTTGTGTTCCCTCTCTCTTCTTCTCCCTCTTCTGGTTCGGCATCAATTTTATGACAAACTAAAACAAGTGCAAGCTAGAGAAGATATCTCTTACTGCGTCTGGCTCCATTTCAGCTGGTGACAGTAATCTATCAAAACAGTGACCAGATATTGTGCAAACCAAAAGCTCATTTGTAGGGTCCAAAACAGCTTCTCTGCATGTATCATCACAAACTGCATGAACAAAGAAGAACATAAACCAGTAAGTTTCAAAGTCCATTCCTAAATTTTATGTCATTGAACCTATTTAATAAACAAACAAGGTTGCCATGTTTAACAACCACAACTAGCATTTCATACCATGAACCTGTCCAGTCTTCTCACAAACAAATACATCTCCTATTTGAAAGAAAGTACATGTTTCTCCAGAGCAATCATGGTTGGAAACCACCTTATCAGTCAAGCCTCTGCTGCTTTTCCATATAGACACTTGATCAGCAAGAGTTTTGTCAAGAATTATCCGATCATCATTCACCTTCAGATGCATAAGAAGAAAAGAAATAAATAATAATTAAAGAAATGCACTAGCCTATTGTCATTGAGAATCCTTTAAAGAACCCATCACCCTTTGCAGGCTCCACTAAGGCAACATTCACACCATATCCCAGAACAAAAGATCAAGCAGGTGATCTGTTTTTTTTACACTAATGTCACATGAAAAAGCATGTGCACATAACTTAGAGAGTACTGCTTGTGGAGTTGGAGGGCAGTGGGTTGAAAATAACACTATTTTTAAAAGAAAAAAATTATGCATAAGAATTCCCAGGCCAATAGATTTATGCAAAGCATACAGAAATGAAATAAAAACCAGGATTCACGATCTCCCCAAATTAAACACATAAAAGACAAAAGTGCAACCCTGTTTACCTGAGAAAGAAGAGGCGCTTGACTTCTTTTTGCTGCCTGCATTTGGATGTAATATTCCTTGAACTCAGAGGGACAATTCCTAACAAACTCAGCCATGTCCTCTTCATCACGCTGCAAGAAGAATGTATTTATCGTAAAATAAGGTGGTGTTCGATAAAGTTAGAGAATAAAAACTGAAAATTAGGTACTGAAAATTGAATTCTGATTTTTTAAAGATGAAAAACCATTTTATAAAGGCCAAGCACTTAATTAAAACAGGTTGTTTTATATGTAAAATATGCCATAATATGAAACTTATTAATTTAATTGTTCTCTTTCAACTTTGATATTGTGGTAGTAAGATGGTGGTGGTGGTGGTGGTGGAAGTATGGTGGTGACAGTGGTGGTGCTAGTTGCATTAGTGGTGGGGTGGAGGCGGTGAAGGTTATGGTGGAGTTGTGAAAATGGTGGGGTCGATGGTGGGATCTAGTGGTAATGGTGGGGTCGATGGTGGGGTTGATGGTGGTAATGGCGTAGCAGAGGTGTACAATCATTGACAGAGTGGTGATAGTGGTGGTGGCGACAATGGTTGTCACGACCCACCATCTCTACTAACCCAGTAACCTATAAAAATGTACCAACCAACTTGGCTCAAAACCTTAAGCTCAAGTTATTTTATAGCAAGTTCCTAATTCATTATATATTTGCTCTAATTTGCCATCTCACTCAATGTGGGATGAATGTAACATTTTCGTGCACTTTAATTACATAATGTATTTGTTGCGCCTTATGACCCAGTAAATAGCCGAGGTAGACAGGAAGTCATATGCAACCATGGAACAGCTCATACAAGAATGCACAGTACACTATTCAGGGGCTTCACACCTCTCCGCAGCCTCCACTCCACCACACCATCATGCGGGATCAGTGTCGACTCTAATATCACTTGTAACAATCCACCATATGCTACCTCATTAACCTATGAAAGTGAACCTATCAACTTGACCTAAAAATTTAAACTCGGATTATTTAGCAACAAATTAGGGATTCATCATATATTACTCTAATGTTTCACTTCAACCCGATGTGAGATGAATGCTACAGTAGTTGTGGTGTGGTAACAACAAGAGTGATAGTGGTGGCTATGGTAATGTGGCGACACTGGTGGTGGAGTTGTGGAAGGATATTGGCTATTGAGAGTGGCAATTATAGTGGAAATGAATGGGTTGTGGTGATGGCGGCAGTAGCATCATGGAGGTGGTTGCGATGATGGCGGTGCACATCAATACCAATACGGTAGCATGTACAAATTCAGCAAGAAACTTCACTTAAAATTTTTCCAAGTTTTATCATATTTTTTAAGAAGCACTAAATTTTAAAGAGAGATAATTATAGTGATTAAACGAACTTAATTTATTTTCACTTAATACATTTAAATTTAATTGCTAAATTTCTATCAAACAACCCCCAAGTATCGTCTTAATCTAGCTTTAACATCAAATGGTCATTTGAAAAATTTTAACTGATTCTTGGGATATCAGAGAAAAGACAGTGCATGAAGATCTAAGTAAGCTAAAAGAGCAAGTTTATATCTAATTTTCCAAACACTTGACAAATTAGAAGAAGACAAAGGTTATGGAGAAGTGCCCGAGTAATAAAATATCTATGTGATATATATATATATATATATATATATATATATATATATAT
>JAOTRH010160663.1:0-12856 GCA_034768845.1 Heliamphora exappendiculata
TAATTCAACCCTTCTATTTTTAAAATAATTGCCCATTTTATTGTTTGTTCAAATCCTGAAGTGTCCCTACTGTTTTAATCTCTATTGCAAAGGTACCTAAACTAGGTTCAAATCCCATCAATCATCAGAATCATTCATCAAAACATCAAAACATCAAAATAAATCATCATTCATCATCATAATCAGATCACATCATCATATGGGGATCCTAGGCATGCGTTTACGTTTGAGATATAATATGTATTGGTATTAAAACAGTAAGGATAAGGTACATACTGATGGGCGCTGGCGAGATATATGTTGGTCAGGCTCCCAGAGCAGAACGTCAACAGCAACCACGTTAATAGGAGGCTCGTAGCGTCTCATCCCACGTGGAACCATGTGGAACCACGCGGTGAGGTAGTGGAGCGTAAGTATGCGGGTCGAAGGGCGCCGAATGACCCTCTCTCGCATCAGGATCTAAGAAATCGGCCACGGCAGCCTCAACAGTAGCATTTGCAGCTGCCCATGCCTCCTCGTCAACAACACGGCAGGAGGCACGCTTCGCCTCGAGCACCAGAGCATCCATCGCAGCAGAAGGTTGTACAGAAGTAACTCCACTGGCGGGAAGGGCACCCATAGAAGAGCTATGAGCAGCAGAGGGGTCTTGTTGCGCCCCCAAGTCATCATCCCCATGGCCTTGGCCCGCCATGAACAAGAACGGGATCACGAACAGCAAAGTAAACATCGTGTGAAGAACCAAGGAGAAGCAAGAAAGGATCGAAGGATAGGAAATAAGAGAAAGACAAATAAAGTTGAGAGAGAAGATGAGAGAGAGTGAGGTATGTGCGAATGAACCAGATTCGCGCACATGGGGGCTGTATACGCGCTCGGAGTTAGAGGTCGCCACCTCCTAAGTGAGCGACCGCCATGTTTCTCAAACGTCACAAAACGCCTGCCATGTCGTAGGGGTTTTGAGTAAGCGGCCGCCATGTCAGAAGGGAAACGGCACGGCGATCGCCATGTTGTCAACCGTCACGTCATTCCTATCATGGCGACCGTCAACTCCAAAGTTGGCGGCCTCGTGTCAGCTTGCCTTTATAATGTTTCAGGGTTTAAGGGGCTGTTTGGGGTTTTATCATTCGTTTTATGTGTTTATTATGATTAATTTCCTTTTGAGTGTTTTAACTTTAATTTTAGCAAAAATGATTTTCAAAAAAATAATAAGTTCCCTTAAAAATAGCTCTCGCGAGTGTTCTTTTCAAAAATAATTTTATAATCTCAGGTGTTTCTTAAAAATACTTCGAGAAAATGTTGCGTGTTTAGAAATAATTCCAAAAATAATTTTATTTTTTTGAGGTGTTTCCTCCTTCCAATAAACCTAGCTTTAAGCCGTAACTTGGCCCTTAAGCTCGCTTCCGATAAATCTAATGTTAAAATCATAACTTTATCCCGCACCTCATCCTGAATGTTTAAGTCTTAACTCGGCCTATTAGTTTGATGTTTTCCTCGTCGATTCTCTTCATGACCCTAAACTAACTCGTCGGTCCTCCTCATGACCCTAAACTAACTCGTCGGTCCTCTTCATGACCGTCGCTCCTCCTCATGACCCTAAACTGAGTCGTCGGTCCTCCTCACAACCCTAAACTGACTCGTTAGTCCTCCTTATGATCTTAAATTGACCTGTATTGCATTACACCATACTAATATCTACATCATGTCTATTATCTTACATCTTGTCCTATGAACTACGTTCTGGTCTGATCCCTAGCAAAGGGGTACGTAGGCAGCTCGATGAAAATTTGAGTACGACCAACATCATATGCATGCTTGTATGTTTGTGGGCTAAGATTGACGGCTCGATCAAATGGATGTTGTATTTGGAATCTTTGATATAACTAGCTCCACGCGTTGCTATGCAAGTTATATCAAAGAGGGGCAACTGTAAACACCATAATTTGACCACGCCTAATCTTAGGCGAATTCGATGATGAAAACAGCAGGAATTGTGCCTCAGTACAATCCTCAAGATGTGAGACCCTGACCCATTTTCTTTTTCGACGTTTTAAAACGCACGTTTTGTGTTTTCGTTGGAGCATGTTTTATTGCTTTAGATGCATGATAAGGGTTAAATATGTACGCAGGGTAAGTTCCCGGAGCTAAGGGCCATTGTGGTGCGAATTTTGAAAATTTTCAAAAAAAGATATTTTTGAGGCCTATAAATATCTGGAGTTAGATATTTTCAAAAGATATTTTTAAAACTTACTCGCTAAGTTTCCTCCATTTTCTCTCTGCCTTCTCTCTAACTTCTCGGGGGCCCGGGGCTCAATTTTCAACGATCTAACAGCGGATCCTTGCTATTGGCACGGTGGGCTACACGTTCATCCAGACAGAATTTTATTCTGACGAAGTTTGATTTTGTACGTGGTTCGAGACATCAAGTTTTTAACTCACTGAGGTAGGATCCTAGACTCTCATGTCATATAAGGGTGCTACGCGTAATTGTGTGTGTTTTTACCCGTTAAAAATGCATGAAAAAGTGGTTTATGTTTCGAATAAATTGGGTTTTGGTTTAAAAATAGATTTTGTGTTGTTTTGGTTGAATGGAATCGGGGTTCGAGGGTTTCTTTCGAGATTTGAGTGGTAGTCTTAGGCTTGCGTATGTCCAAGGAGGTTGAAAGAGAGTATGGTAGCTTTGATTTTGAGTTTGGATGGTTGTTGGAGGGTTGTGGGAAGGTTGGAGGTTCAAAATTTGCTAAACATATCAATTTCTCACATAAGACCGCTTGAGGGACCGCTCAAGCGGTCTAAAGGGCGGTCTTGGGGAGTTCTTGGGTTGCTTGACCGCTGGACAGACCGCTCAAGCGGGTCTAGCCCGCTATCTATTTTCGTTGGTTCAAAACTTGTTTTTAAAATTGATGTATCTCCCTCATCCGAATTCGGAATTGGGTCATTTTTGTATTTAAATTAAAGCCTCGGAAGCCTTTTTTCCAATGACACCTCTCCCACATCAAAATTACTTTTTTAGAAAATTTTATGACAAAAAGAGTGAAGGTATATCAGGATTTCTAAACTGTTTTTCACCCGTTTTTGGCCGAATGTTTGGGAAAAGGTTATTTTTCATCCTTGTTGCCCATTTTTACCAAGTTTCTTATTTTTTGGGGTGTCGTGGGTTTTTGTTGGGCGCTTGGAGGCATCGTGAGCATCATGGGTTTGTGTTAGGTGCGTGTGGGTCCAAGTTGGTTATGTTGGGCATTAGTGTTTTGGTGGTTGGGTTTTTGGGTTCCAATTGGCGTCCTCTGTTATGCAATTGATTAATTTATGAGAATTAGTTGATTCAAATACCTATGGATTCCTTTGGAGGTTTGGTTGGTTGTGTGGTGGTTTCAGGAGTCGTGTCGTGGCTTCAGTGTTTGTTTAGGTGTCATCCTTGGGAATGACAGGTGTGGTAGATGTGAGTGGATGTTGGGTTACATGGCGCTTTGGCGCTGTGGCGTGAGGTTCTATGTGGATATGTGCTTTCATATATGGCTGGTACATTTATAACTCTTCTTTATTTATGTACAGAATATGTAAGTGAATTACATGGTTTTGATATCGTTATGTGTAACGTGGTTTATGCTTTAAAACCTAGAGTTTTGTAGGCATGTGACGCGGTTGTGGTACGTCGTGTTGATACGTGATTTTATGGTTTAATTCCTGGCTTAGATTTGCATATGTGTATGGAATGGGATAAATGTTAATTCTGGTTAACAATGCACGTGTGTGTGCGTGTGCGGGTGTGGTGTGCTCGGTCGGCTGAAATGAGGTCCTGATGAGGCATCTGTGTGTGTGCGCTCTGTCGGCTGAAACGACGTCCTGACGAGGCACTTGTGTGTGTGATATCTGAAGGATGAAAATGTGATCCTAAAGATGTGAGTGTCTGAAGGATGGAAATGTGATCTCGACGATGTGTGTGTGTGCGGATGTCTGAAGGATGGAAATGTGATCCTAAAGGTGCGCATGGGTGTGTATATGAGGATGGAAATGTGATCTTAAGGATACAAGTGGTGGCATGTATTGCATGAACTGCATATTGGGACGGATAGACCAATTTTCTTAAAACTGTATTATCAGCCTGCGAGAGTCGAAATACTGTATGAACGGCCTACGGGAGTCGTAATAATGAATCGTTTTCAGGGCTCTGATGTGTCTTCAAATGATTTTTATCCTCGCTTTCCCATTACATGTGAAAACTTATTTTTAATGGCTCTTGTGAGTCGTGATCTAAAACCATTTTCAAACTGTTTTCAAGGTTAGAAAGAGAGTCTAAACCTGCACTTCGATTTCTTAGCATGTTTTGTTTATATTGCATGTTTGTCTAGTTTCTGCTGAGTCTTGGCTCACGGTGTGGGATTTGATTTTCTTCAGGTACCGATCACGCATGTTGATCAGGAGGTTCCGGAGGGGTGGAAGATCTGTAGTTTTCTTTTTTGCAAGTTTTGTTACATGTATGTTGTAACATATTTTTTTGGCATTAGAGCCATGTAATGTAAGCCGTTTGGTGATTATATACAATGCATGTATGGTTTTATTTGCGAGTGTATTCTCGGGTTGGATTTTATGTTGTTGGTTATGGGTGTTTCACGTGACCTAGAGTTAGGGGCGTGACAGATTGGTATCAGAACTCTAGGTTCGAATACCTAAGAGCTGTGGGAAGAGGGCGTGTCCCGTGTGAGGTTGATTGCGTGTGCTTGATTGCATGTATTTAGATGCTTTGATAACATGTACGTGTTAGCATGTTAAGCATGAGGATGACGTGTATATGTGAGCATGAGAATTGAACTGTGGGATTGATTAGTTCTGCCTTTGGGCGTTTGGATTAACGAACTTGGGGGCCAAGTTAGAAATGCGTTTAGTTGACATGATTTCTAGTAGAGAATCTGAGTAGGTTATCCAGATAGACGCGTCATTCTTGTCAGTTTTCCTCGGTATGTGGGGTTTGTTTAGCATGAACCTGCGTGGCTATGTGTTAGCATGCTTATGTGATTAGCGTTTATGTTCATGCTATGGGCTGCGTCTTATGTTTTGTCTTTTTCATATAGACGTGATGTCTGCGAGACGAGGGTGAGGCCGTGGTTGAGGTCGTGGCCGTGCTGTTGGCCAAGGGGATGTTCCTATCTCTAATGTTGGGGATGCAAATGCTCCCGAAGGACCTGTTAACATGGGAATTGGTGCTGGATCAGCGAGTGGGGTGCCGTGTTGAGGTAGTGGTTGGTGATGATATGAGGTTGGGGTGGGTTGTAGATCCTGATTCTTTGAGATAGTTGGCCGTTGTCTAAAATGCCTGACCTTGTTTGACTATATCCTAGGAGTAGTTTGGCTAACCATCTCGTATGCCAGTGTCGATTGCAATCGACGGTTTTTTGTTTTGACCTTATGTTGAATTTCGGGGGTGAAATTCCTTTAAGGGGGTAGAATTGTGAGACCCTGACCCGTTTTCTTTTTCAGCGTTTTTAAACGCACATTTTGTGTTTTCATTGGAGTATGCTTTACTGTTTTAGATGCATGATCAGGGTTAGATATGTATGCGGGGTAAGTTTCCGAGGTCATGGGCTGTTTTGGTGTGAATTTCAAAAATTTTCAAATAAAAATATTTTGGAGGCCTATAAATATCTGGAGTTAGATATTTTCAAAAGATATTTTCAAAACTTACTCGCTAAGGTTCCTCTATTTTCTCTCTGCCTTCTCTCTAACTTCTCGGGGGCTCGGGGCTCGATTTTCAACGATCCAACAACGGATCCTTGCTATTGGCACGGTGGGTTACGCATTCATCCGGACAAAATTCTATTCTGACGAAGTTTGATTTTACACGTGATTCGAGGCGTCGAGTTTTTAATTCACCGAGGTAGGATTTTAGACCCTCATGTCATATAAGGGTGCTACGTGTAATCGTGTGTATTTTTACCAGTTAAAAATGCATGAGAAAGTGGTTTATGTTTCTAATAAATCGGGTTTTGGTTTAAAAAGGGGTTTTGTGTTGTTTTGGTTGAATGAAATCAGGGTTCGAGGGTTTCTTTCAAGGTTTTGGTGGTAGTCTTGGGCTTGCGTATGTCCGAGGAGGTTGAAAGAGAATTTGGTAGCTTTGATTTTGAGTTTGGATGGTTGTTGGATGGTTGTGGGAAGGTTGGAGGTTTAAAATTTGCCAAACATATCAGTTTCTCATGTAGGACCGCTTGAGGGACCGCTCAAGCAGTCTAAGGGGCTGTCTTTGGGAGTTCTTGGGTTGTCTGACTGCTGCACAGACCGCTTGAGTGGTCTAGCCCGCGGTTGATTTTCGTTGGTTCAAAACTCGTTTTTAAAATTAATGTATCTCCCTCATTCGAACTCGAAATGTTAGAGGCAATACTGCAAAGATCATTATTTTTGAAAATGATTAATCCGTAAAAAATTAACTGGACAGGTAAACGCCGAAACGGGCTCCAGATAAAACTTTTGACGAAGAACGATCAAAATAAAATCCGTGCAACCAAACTTAATTTAGAAGAATACCTCGTGTAGATCTAATCTTCAACTACAACTTGATTCCGAGTTGAAGTTCATGTCAGATCTTCTACCGTATTCCCTTACGCGATTCTAGAACATAGTGTGGGCTACGATCCTCCGAGAACTCGTACCGGCAGAACCCTGATATATTTAAGTCTTGAGAGACAAAAATAATATCATAATAATGATCATGAAAAATCAATCTCAAACTGGTTCAGTCTACCCGCGTATATATAGGGCTACAGCAGGGACTTGTGGAGTAATTATGAGTAAGACTTCCAGTAGAACACAAATACCTACGGGCGGTTTCTGCAATTATAGAAAGACGCAGTGGTTTCTGCAATTTTCATAAAACACTGAATTACAGTTCACACCACTAAAGAACTATAATTGCACTCTGACCTACAATATCAAAACCTTCTTGCATTGAGCTCCTGTTATTAAATGTTTATCATTTCTCCCCACGTTAAGATTTTCGATACCCGTCAATTAAATTTAATTACTGATAATTTAATTTAATCGGCATCTTGATAATCCTTAAGCCTTTCCGCTTAATTTATTTGACTGCCGGATAATTAAATCCACCTGTAGGGTTTGGCCCGAATAAAACTTATAAGCATCCTGAAGGGGATATCGTCAATCCCGATCATCGGGACGTGGATTCTGTCAATAATTAATATTTGCCATATAAATAATACCGCTATCCAACTCACCGGAAATATAGACCCATATAAGATCGCACCCTCTAATGAATCAAAATAATGAATATTAAATATACGCAAATCAATAATTATTTCATTATTTAAGAGGATAAGCACTATTCATAATAACCTTGGGATGCGAATTAATTTATATAGTCAGTAGTCAGTACTAAATTAATTATCCCAAATGTCCCGTTCAATACACACAAAGTGTACTGGCACAGAGAGTTGGAACAATAGACGACGCTATTATTTGTTCTCTGTAACCAAAATAGGCCAACTAAAACTCTGTGCCACAGTCGTACCGATGGTATGTCCATTTTCATATAAACTGTGAACATAAAACTTACATTCTGCAAGAACCTAAAATCTGGTCTTCTGTGTGTAAGCCGTACTCTGCACACCAGATTAAATATTATACAAAATATCGAACATCCATGTATAACAAATAAATGATATACATACATTGCTCATAAATATTCTCATAAAATAGAAAACTAATTTTATTAAAAATTAAATTAAATACTAAAAACATGATTTTCAGTATACCAACCCTATTAATCTCCCACTTATACTCAAAACCATGCTGCTATACATCTGACTCCCATGCCCTCTACATGACTATAAAAAGTCCCAGCCGGTAAGCTCTTTGTAAAGAATCTGCAAGGTTGTCTCCTAATGCAAGCACTATGTCTGACTGGAAGTCTGAGTCTGTGTACCCCAATGGTACTAAACTGTCTTCCTAGTAAGCCAACATATAATCCTTAATCCTTTTCAAGTACTTGATTATATATATTCTTTACCGTAGTCCAATGCTCCTGTCTTAGGTTAGACTGATAATTACTAACCATGCCAACGGCAAAGCAGATGTCGGGTCTAATGCAAAGCATAGCATACATGAGGCTTCCTACTGTCGAAGCATAAGGAACCGCCTTCATCTTCTCTGTCTCATCAAGTGGCTTAGGATACTGATTTTTGGATAGAGTAATTCCATGCCTGAAAGGGAGAAACCCTTTCTTGGAATCCTGCATGCTAAACGAGCAAGGATATCATCGATATACTTTTCTTGTGATAAGCCCAACATCTTTTGTTTTCGATCTCGCATAAGCTTGATCCCAAGGATATGACTGGCTTCTCCCAAGTTCTTCATATCAAACTGCATAGATAACCATACTTTAACTGGAGATAATGCCCCCACAACGTTTCCAATGAGCAAGTTATCGTCTACATGAAGTACTAAGAAGATCACCACGCTTTCGTCTCGCTTCTTATACACACATGACTATCCGGACTTTGATCAAAATTATAAGATGTTATAGCTTGATCAAACCGAGTGTTCCAAGACCTCGATGCCTACTTAAGTCCATAAATGGATCTCTTAAACTTGCACAACATGAGCTCCTGGCCCTTTGAAATGAATTCATCTGGCTGTATTATATAGATATATTCGTCAAGACTTCCGTTAAGGAAAGTTATTTTGACGTCCCTTTGCCAGATTTCGTAATCAAAATGTGCGGCAACGAATAAGAGAATTCGGATAGACTTAAGCATGGCTACCGGCGAAAAGGTTTCCTCATACTCGATCCCTTCTTTCTGAGTGAACCCTTTAGCAACAACCCAAGCTTTGAAGGTTTCAACCTTCTCGTCTACTCCTCTCTTCCTCTTGTAGATCCACTTGCATCCAATGGGTTTTATCCCTTCGGGTGGCTCTACAAGTTCCCAAACCTAATTGGAATACATAGATTCTATCTCTGAATTCATAGCCATTTGCCAAAGATCTGTATCTTTGTCTTTTAGTGCTTCATTGTAGTTACAGGGCTCGGTATCTAGTTCTACCGGGATCATGTCAAAAAGACTCTCCCAAGAACATATACCGGTCAGGTTGATGAATAACCATCCCACTACGACGAGACACTACATGTGTCTGTGTACTAGCAGTAACAGGCTGTGCATGATCTGAACCCTGTGCATCAGCACCCTGTTCTTGATTTCTACCTGTCCCGATAATCCTCCCACTACGACAAGGTAATGGAATATTAGTGACTTGTGGTTTCTCTTTCGTTCTACTAAAATTTTCTCTCAGTTCTTCCAGAACAATTTTGCTATTGGGCCTGTGGTCCATAATATAATCATGTTCCAAGAATCGGGCATTGGTGCTAACAATGACCTTCTGATTCTTAGAATTATAAAATAGACAACCCTTCATTCCCTTGAGATACCCCACAAAGAAATAGACTTCTATCATCGGTTCCAACTAACCCGCGCTCCCTTTCAGCACATGCGTTGGACACCCCAAAATCCGAATGTGTTTCAAACTAGGCTTATGCCCGGTTCACAATTCTGTGGGAGTAGAAGGTACTGACTTAGAAAGTACCATGTTCAGAATGTAAGCCACTGTCTCTAAAGAGAATCCCCAAAACGAATGTGGTAAACCTGAATAACTCATCATTGACCTTACTATCTCCATAAGAGTCTTATTCCTTCTTTCTGCTACACTATTCTGCTGAGGAGTGCCAGGTGCAGTCAACTGGGATGTAATCCTCTCTGATGATAAGTAGTCCTTAAACTCTCTAAAGAGGTATTCTCTACCACGGTCGAATCATAGTGATTTGATACTTTTACCTAGACGCTTCTCCGCCTCCGCCTTGAATTGTTTGAATTTCTCAAAGCATTCAGACTTACGGTACATCAGGTAAATGTATCCATACCTTGAGTAGTCACCAATGAAACTGACAAAGTACTCAAAGCCACCTCTAGCTCGGATTGTCATAGAACCACACACATCAGAATGAACCAGCTCTAACTGTTCATTAGCTCTATAGCCTTTGGCCGAAAAGGGCCTCTTGGGCATCTTACCCTCTAAGCAAAATTCACAGACTAGAAGTGTCTCTACTTCCAATGAACTGAAAGGTCCATCTGCTACCAGTCTGTTTATCCTTTTTAGATTAATATGACCCAAGCGTAACTGCCAAAGAAATGTTTGGTTCATTAAAGAAGAAAACTTTCTCTTATATGGTAAATTATATGTGTTATTCATTTCAGTTAGTTGCAGTGCAAGAGAGATTAGAATAATAATATAAAGATTATCCACCAATGTACCAGAACAGATAACCAGTTTATTATCCTTAATAACCACGGAGTTATTAAAATAAACAAAATATCCGTTTTTAGCCAATCCAAAAACGAAAACTAAGTTCATTCTAATGGCAGGTACATAAAGACAATCTTTCAATATTAAGACTCGATTTTTACCAAAATTGAGAGTGGCATCTCCTTCTGCAACTACTGTTACCTTTGTATTATTGCCCGTATGCAGGTAAATCTCCCCATCACTAAGTTACCGGGTTTCTTGGAACCCCTGCAATGAATTGTAGACATGATTAGTGGCTCCCGTATCTACACACCAGGTACCGGTAGATAATACCGCTAAACATGTTTCCACAACCAGTGAACAGAAATTACCGTATTTGTTCTGCCTTCTGAGAAATATTGGTCATAACTTTTTCTAGTGTCGAGTCTGGTTGCAGTGAAAACATTTGCCTTTTGGCTATTTCACACCCGTCCGTGGCCCACTAACTACCCTGAAAAATGTGTCTCCCTATTTCTGAACCTTTTTCTTCTTCATGCCTTTCGGCCCCGAGGAAGAATCTTTTTTCTGAAATAGACACATTTTCTAGTATTGAAGGAATACCATTTGTAGTTAAAACTATATCCAAATGACATTTTCAGTCAACATAATTTGGTCTCGTTAGTTTGTTTTTTTTAGTATTAAAGCGAGTATATTGAAATTTATTTTAATCATGAGAATCACAATTTAAAAAATCGTTAATTATGATGAAAATTTTTTTGAATTCATTTTAATTTGGTTCACTCTACTATTTTAAAAATAAGTTTGCCAATAGCCTGGTAACCCGTGAATAGCATGCCACATTGGGTGGACGTCTACTATCCATCATAAGACCAGACACGCCAATTCCTTTTAATTTTACTATCTAGGCAACTGACCATGCCAAGTAAAATTAAATAGCTGATATAGCTTCGGTCAAGCATATAATAGCAGTGACTCAGATGGAGAGGATACTATTATATACAGTTAAGTGTTAACCATCATCTAATCCCAAATTAATCGCTTCGCAATGAATCCTTCAGATGGAGAAGTGATCTACACTAACAATTATTCAGAATTATCCCTAAAAGAGGTTTGTACTGGCGATACCGCAATTAATTTGTCCGATAGGGAGGAAGGCCTTACTGCCAACACGCAGGATTTAATTGTATCGCTTACAAACTAGTGATGGAGACCACGTGATTTATCTGTGAATAAATTTTCTCTCCCACTTAGATTTTTAAAACATTTTTGAGGATTATAAAAATCTGTTTAATTAAAATAAATTCATTAATTTTGAAAGTCAGACGATCTGACAGAATCAAACATCTTTCCGTGTACACAATTCTAAAGATTCTGATTTATCAAACCATCTTTCGAAAGTTACACGATCTGAAATAATCAAACATTTTTTCATGTATACGATTCTAAAGATTCTGGTTTATCAAACCATCTTTTCGTCTTTAAATGCGTAACAAATAAAATTTAATAAATGCATAGTTTTTCCTCCAGCTTTTCAGCTAAGGTAGTGATTAAAAGTATTTATTTATTTTATTTTTCGTTCCACATTTTTAAAAAAATAATAATTTATTTCGATTAAACATATTTTTATTTAATTAATTCAAAATTCAGAATTAATTCTCACATTTTTCAAGATATCTGATTAAAAAAATCATCTTTAAACATGATATTTTGTAAAAATAAAATATCTGAAGTTTTTTTATTTAATTAAAAATAATTAATTAAAAAAAATTATTTTATTATTCATTACAAAATATTTTAGTTAAAACTGAATATCCGAATTAATTAAATTAACAGGATAAATAAAACTAATAATTATCATCCATGCAATTAAAATATAAAAAATTAAATTAAATGCATGATAAATAAAAATTCCAATTTTATGATCGTATCGAAGTTCTAAAGAGTTTCAGTATCCTCTTTAAGATAGGTTTCTAGTATCATGATGGAATCATGATTATTTTGATTCTATCTGATAAATCATATTAGAAAAAAATAAGCCAATCCAAACAGCTCCTGGGATTTGTATGGAATTTGCGTCTGAGTGGGATTCCGCAGCTTCAGTGTTTGCTTGGAAAACCAGCGCCGTGTTTGGCGCCTGAAAAACCGGAGGTTGTGCTCTTGGGAATTTCAGCTTTGTTTGTTTCAAACTCGGCACCTCGTTGTTTGGAAAAAAAACTCTTCCACAAAATTGTGCCACCAATTTCGCTGCTTCACTTGGATTTAGGAGTTGCCGAAATTTTCTTAGAAGAAAAAACAAAACAGTGTTCAATCAAAAACCCTTTAAACCGCCTGTAATTTCACCACTAATTTGAGGCACTTGCGTACTGTTCTTGTTTGCTTTGGTTTGGGACTGCCGAAACTCCTTTTGTTTGGGACAAACCGCTGCAAACCACTGATTGGGAAAAGTGCCAGAAGCTTGTGATGCTTGCTTGCTTCAACAGTGCCTCGATACCCGCCAATTAAATTTAATTACTGACAATTTAATTTAATCGGCATCTTGATATTCCTTAAGCCCTTCTGC
>JAOTRH010160674.1:0-12856 GCA_034768845.1 Heliamphora exappendiculata
GATGACACACATAATTTTGTGGTGTTAATTTCTATTCAACTTTCATTTTAGTATATTCACTCATTCTGGTTGTCTAAGAAGGGCTCAACATCACGCAGCTTGAAAGCCGTAGAAGATTCTGCATCCTTCAGAATTGGGATCAAGATGGGTTGGTTTAATGAACCTTTTTAGTTAGATATATGGTGGCTATTCATAGTATTGACATTTTATTTGGTTTATCTAGTCTTTGAAGTTCACCGTTTTTGGCCTCATTGATTTATTAAGGTATCGTGTGGCTGAAATTGAATGGATACATGATATATGTCCATCAGAAGGAACAAGAGAGAGAACAAATGTAAGTGTTGCTATAATTTGGTCATCTATCTTTCGTTTGATTCACCAATTGTCCCAAAAGCTTAAACTGTAAGGAAATAGGTATAATAATTTATAGCAAGCTATCTACCACTTCCCCTCACGTGCGACCCTATCTAGCATATGGAGAGATTAACAAACTGAACAAGTGCACCAACACACAGAGTGCACAATAACAAATATAACAGGAAAACACATCACGAGACTTGAATCCAAGATTTCCTGAAATTAGAGCTCTGATACCATGTTAAGTCACTACTTGTTCCAAAAGTTTAAACTGTTAAAAAATAGGCTTAACAATGTATATCAAGCTATCTAATAAGTAAAAATCATGTAAATGTTAAGACATGTAGATTGCATCTTGTTTTAATAGGATTTTGATAGGGTTTGCCTAAAGATAAGAGGGTTCTAAAATGCCTCAAGGCTTACAAAATCGATCAGAAGATCTGTTTGAGTGTATACCTCAAAATCCGAGCTGGGATTTTAGGTGCTCCTGTGCCTCTCTTTCCCTTGGTTCATGAGGCCTGCATATCATGTAATTGACCTTTTAAATTATATTTTTCCTTCAGTTTTCATGGCGCCAACAGTAACAGTTACCTTTTGTTTTCAAAGAGAGCTTTGCCATGTTGTGTGTTTTTATTTAAGGTAATTTGAATACACTTATCTTTGCTATTCTATGTACCATTAAATATTGGACAACCACTTATTGAATATTGTGTTTTCATTTGTTTAACTATTCTAGTTTGCTTTCTAGTGTTTAAAATCTGTTTTGTGTTTTTATCTTATTTTTGGAGTTTGACATCTTTTTATTCTATCACGCTCATGCACACACTATGTGTGCATACTGAAATAAAAGCTAAAGAACCAAAGAGCATAAGCCTTTTGCTGCAGCGCAAGGGCCTTACGCCCCTTTTGTAGTGAGTTCAATGGCTTTAGCATTTGAACGCAATAAAAGTACAATAAAGGCCTCATCTCTTTAATGCCAGTGACTAGAAAGATTTTAATGTAGATGATGGGTCTTGAAGGAGAAGACACTTGAACCAGACCTGGAGATGGAATATTGTGTTTTTGTTTGTTTTAACTCTTCTAGTATGCTGTCCCAATGTTTAATGTTTTTTTTTTTTTTGTGTTTTTTAAAATCTTTTTTCATTCATACCCGTGCGTGCACACACACTTAAATTCAAAATTAAATTAAAAACTAAAGAACCAAAGGACATAGGCCTTTCGTCACAAGAGCTTATGCCTCATTTTGTAGGCTGTTCAATGGCTGTTAAAAGGCTATTAGCTTTTGAAAGAATCAAAATAGCAATTAAGAGCCTCATTCCTTTTAATTCCAATGTCTCGAAATGCTAACATGGATGGTGGAACTTGAAGGAGACACACGGACCAGACCTGGAACACAGAATACTATGTTTTTAAAAAAAAATTATAAACATTTTTTATTCTTGTACGGGGTGATTCGTAAATTATATATGTTTGATGGGTTGAAACGAAGAAGTCCGATGAAAAAGATAATCATAAACTCTCGTGTGCTCCGTCCATCGAATTCCTGCAAAATAGACTCCCGGCTGGTGGCCGGAGGGAGAGCCTCTAACATCCAAATTAGCTCCCAGTATTGAAAGAGAAAACTCCAAATGTTGAAATGCCAGTCACCCCTCTCTCAGCTGAGAGGGGGTATATATATCTAAAGTATGCATATATATATATATATATATGTATGTATGTATAGAGAGAGAGAGAGAGAGAGAGAGAGAAATGACTTGGTGTGTTGTTCCATCCATTGTCAGGGGATGGGATGGGGGTGATGTGTGATGATGGCTAACAGGTGTAATGATATGGGGAATGGGTTTATCCCCCCCCCAATTCAATCACTCATACGCACACACTCGCACATGCTAGTGCATATTTACATAAAGACTAAAGAACCAATGGCCCTAGGCCATAAGCCCGTTGTCGCACGAGGTTTTTGCCGTATTTTGTACGATTTCAATGGCTTCCTAAAGGCTTTAGCTTTTGAAAGCATTGAAACTGCAACTGAAGCAGAACTGGAGTCACATTTAAGTTTCACTTGCTCGTGGTCTATAAGTTGTCACAGCTGTGTATGTTGTAAATACATATCTGGAAGAGACACACCAATGTCCCCTTATGTTTACTGTAAGCCTTTGATTAATTTCTGAAGCTCACATTTGCAGGAAATGATCAATAATGCAGCTGGATTTGCTCTAACGTGGATGAGGACAGCACGAGAGGCTGCACAGCAACGACAGGGTAAAGATTGATGAAAATTAATGATAATCTACCTTTATATCTTTGTTTTTTTTGTTGTTTTTCTAAAATTTACTGGATTACCAGGATCTCGACTTTTTATTTATTGGACAAAATTTAGCCAATTAAATATTTTATCTGTATCGTTCTGGGTGAAAGGTGAACGAAAAATATATTGTCTATGATCATGTAATTGAGAAACTTCTTTGCAGCGGTGGATTGACACTGGGGCTAGCAGGGGTCATGGATCCCTCAAAATTCAAGCATTCCATTTTATATATTCCAAAAAAAAAAAAAAACTCTGTACTTTCTATTTCACATCTAGAAACATAGGTTTACTGAGAATATAATATTGTACATCTATGTTTGTTAATGTTGCAGTTGATTGTAGTAATTGTATTATTAAAGTTATTCATAATTTGAATTGTCCAAGTGATAAGTTGGCTTGGTTAAATTTTTTGTGAGGAAGGAAATATTCCATAAGTGAGGCACTATAGGCATATGCTTGCCATCCCCCCCCCCCCCAATGTCCCTTCCCACCTCCCCCCAAAGAAAGATATTCTAACTCTGCCCAGTTTTTTTTTAAAAATTATGTCAATGCTAATTTCTTTCAATTTGAAGCTAATACTAATTTTTTCCCATATATTTTTGGTGTTACATTGAAAACATTTTCCTTCAAAATTTTGGAGAAGATCGCTCCCTTGTAATATGCTTTGTAGAGCACATATACGATTAGGGTTGTTTGATATTACCTTTTTTTTTATGAAATTTAGACGGGAGTAGTGAAAGTGAAGGAGCGGTGGGGGCAGCGGGTTGGTCTTGTTGAAGATTGCAGAAATTTTCTTTTGGCTCAAATCCAAGATAGTCTATACACTCAGCTACCATTGTTGGCAAACAGCCAGCCCACAAAATCTGCTGCTAATCTTGACATTATCAAGATTTGGAAACTTTGAGCATGTATGCAAGATTTGAGCATGCTTATGAATAGTTTGTTTTTTTCCTATAAATAGAGTTGGTGCAGAAAGGTGAAGTGTGCAAGTGCAAGCGCAAGTGAGAGTAGAGCATAGAGAGTGTTTTTTTATGAAGTGTGCAAGTGGGTGCGTAGACTATATTGGATTTGGCTCTGGTACCAATTGTTGTGCAAAGTAATGCCCAGAATAAATACATAAACACAAGAGATAACAGTATACGTGGTTCAGCGAATTTGCCTACGTTCACGGGCAGCAAATTATCAATATAGAGGAGGAATATACAATTACTCATCTCACAAAAAACACTCTCTGTGCTCTTCTCTCACTTGCACTTGCACACTTCACCTCTCCGCACCCACTCTATTTATAGGAAAGAAAAACAAACTATTCATAAGTATGCTCTAATCTTGCATGCATGCTCAAAGTTTCCAAATCTTAATAATGTCAAGATTGGTAGCAGATTTTGTGGGCTGGGTGTTTGCCAACAATGATGGCTGTGTGTAGACTATCTTGGATATGAGCCAAAAAAAAATTTCTCCAATCTTCAACAATCTCCATCTTGGCGAGAATCCCTCTCTCAAACAAATCAATGTTGCATTCAAATGCACCCAGAGGTGCTATGCACCCTCGAGTGCTTAACAATGTGAGATATTGATTAAGTCCAAGCAATGTTGGAACTTGACTCCAGTGACAACCTTTGTCAGCATATCTGCTGGATTTTCAGATGTACTGATCTTCTGAAGCAATATGTCCCATTCTTCTAGAATCTCGCGAATAAAATGGAAACAGACATCTATATACTTCGTGCGAGAGTAATGAACCTGATTCTTCGCCAGATGAATTGCACTCGTAACTATCACAGTAGACGGTAACATGTTCCTGCACAATTCCCAAGTCTTCTACCAATCCATGTAACCAAATAGCTTCTTTTATGGCTTCTGTAACTGCCATGTATTCAGCCTCTGTCGTTGACAGTGCAACTGTTGACTGTAAAGTGGAACGCCAACTTACTGGTCCACCAGCCATCGTAAAAACATAACCAGTAGTTGAGCGACGTTTATCCAGATCTCTGGCGTAGTCTGAATCAGTATAGCCAACTACAAGATTATTAAGTGCATCACTTCTCTTAAATTTCAATCCACGATCTACGGTCTCCAAAATATACCATAATATCCATTTTGTTGCTTGCTAGTGTGCCTTTCCAAGATTATGCACGTAACGACTAACTATACTGATGGCTTGAGAGATATCAAGCCTTATGCACAGCATAGCATACATCAAGCTACCAACCAAACTTGCACAAGGGACTTGAGACATAAATTGTCGATCCTTTTTAGTACTAGGAGATATCGATGCACTGAGCTTAAAATGTGGGGCCAAAGGAGTACTCACCGGCTTTGCGTTTTGATCCATACCAAAACGTTGTAGTACCCTCGTCAAATACTGCTTCTGAGTAAGGTGAACTGTGCCTTTCACCCTATCTCATGTAATTTCCATCCCCAAAATTCTCCGTGCTTCTCATAGGTCCTTCATTTCGAACTCACGACTTAGCTGAGTTTTCAATTGAGCTATGTCCACCTTGCTTTTACATGCGATCAACATATCATCAACATATAAAAGCAAATAAATGAAAGAACCATCTGCAAGTTTTCTTAAATACACACAGTGATCAAACTGGCTGCGAGTGTATTTTTTATTAATCATGAAGCGATCGAATCGTTTATACCACTGTCGAGGTAACTGCTTCAAACCACAGAGAGATTTTTTCAAACTGTAGACCCATTTTTCTTGACCAGCTTCTTTGAAACCTTTAGGTTGAGACATGTAGATCTCTTCCTCTAACTTACCATGTAAAAATGCCATCTTCACGTCGAGTTGAGCCAACTCCAAATCATACTGTACAACCAAAGTTAGTAAAATACGAATAGATAAATGCTTCACAAGTGGAGAGAATACTTCATTATAGTCAATTCCCTCAGTTTGAGCATATCCCTTGGCTACTAATCTGGCTTTGAATCGCACTCCATTTTTGGTGGCTGGATCATCTTTGTTGGTGAAAACCCACTTACATCCAATAGACTTCTTACCTTTGGGAAGCGGTACAAGCTCTCAAGACTGATTCTTGTGAAGAGACCGAATCTTATCACCCATGGCTGTCGACCATTCAGTCCTTTCACCGGATTACATAACTGCTTTGTAAGTGGTTGGGATATCATTCCCAATTATTGGAAGTGCATACGTAACATAGTCTGCATATCGAGCCGGCTTACTAATCTCTCTTCTCGGCCTATTCACTGCAATTGATTCAGGTGGAGGTGCTGTAACTGGACTATCAACCTCATCTTGTCCATTCTCCTCGTTATCATCTTCTGTCAATACTGGAGTGTACTCCACTCTCGGTGAATCACTAACTGTTTTAATGCTTTCACTAGAGCCTTCATGCTTATGTGGCTTAAGCATTTCAGACTCATTGAATATTACGTCTTTGCTGATTACAACCTTCTTTGACTCCATGCACTAGAGCATGTTCCATTTGACACCAGAATTAAAGCCTAAAAACTTTGTTTTCTTGGCTCTAGGATCGAGCTTATTGTCCTAAACATGATAATAAGCAAGGCACCAAAAAATATGCAATGTATCGTAATTAGTAGCATGAGTACCTAACCAGATTTCCATAGGTGTTTTCCCACCAGTAGCAACTGCGGGTAAACGGTTGATTAGGTGGCAAGCATATGTCACAGATTCAGCCCAAAATTGCTTGCTTAATTCGGCATTTAATAACATGCACCGAACCTTCTCCAATAAAGTACGGTTCATGCGTTCTGCCATCGCATTTTGTTGCGGTGTTCCCAGCACCGTGAAATGTCGACGATACCCCTCTTTCTGGCATACATCCATAAAGGGATCTGCTATGTATTCCCCTTCATTATCTGATCTGAGTCACTTAATCTTTCTGCCAGTTTGAGTCTTCATCATCTTTTTCCAGTCAAGGAAGATGTTTAACACTTCACTTTTATGCTTAATCGTGTACACCCAGACACAACGAGAATAATCATCAACAAAAGTAGCAAACCAGTGCTTACCACTCAAAGATGCAACTTGCTAGGTCCCCAAACATCAGTATGCACATAGTCAAGAATTCCTCGCGTACGATGGACTGTTGTTCCGAACTTGATCCGAGTATGCTTTCCCATTACACAATGTTCGCAGTATCATCGCCCCGACAGCGCCCAATCAGTGCCACATCACTTGCCACGTCAGCAGTGAGCCCACCTTTTGCCACGTCAGCTGCAACAATAGCTGTCACATCATCACTGCTGCCCAGTTAGCAGCTGCGTCAGCGCCACATCAGCTTTAGCACCAACTTTTTTTTGGGGGCCTATTTTGTGCATTTTAAGTCCAATTTAACTGATCCAGGAGTCGTTTCCGACTAAATCAACCGTTTCGGATCCAACCGTGGTCTCCCTTTTGCTCATTTGTGCTTCTAAAATTCATTTTTTTGCTTTATTAAAGCATAAAAAGGTATTTTTTGGTCGTTTTAAGTACTGAATATTATTTATGGTGGAGCTTGAAGTGTTCTAATGGAAGAATCTTCTAAGGAAAGAAGGTCAAAAGCTTCTAATAGCTATTCGCGTAAGGCTACCGTGTCTAATGCGAAGTTCGAAGTTGAAAAGTTCGATGGAACTAACAATTTCGGCATGTAGCAATGTGAGGTGATGGATGTTTTGATTCAACAAGAGTTGGATATTACCTTGGGAGATAAACCTGGGGATATGACAGTCAAAGATTGGGACAAGTGTTACAAACACCCAGCCCACAAAATTTGCTACTAATCTTGACATTATTAAGATTTAGAAACTTTGAGCATGCTTATGAATGTTTGTTTTTTTTTTTCTGTAAATAGAGTGGGTGCAGAGAGGTGAAGTGTGCAAGTGAGAGAAGAGCATAGAGAGTTTTTTGTGAGTTAGAAAAGAGAGAAAGGATACGGAAAATCGTATATCTCATTGTGAGACCTATACACGTATTTATTAAGCAAATGAGAGCCTACAGCAAATACTGTGGGCATTCCCACAAAATATTATTAATACTTAATATATTAATACTCAATATATATTAACACTCCCCCCAAGTTGGAGCATAGATATCAATCATGCCCAACTTATTACAAATGTAGTGAACCCAGGGCCCCGGCAATGCCTTAGTGAACACGTCAGCCAACTGTTCACTAGATCGAACAAAGCCAAAATTGATAGTGCCGTTCTTATACTCGTGACAGATGAAATGACAGTCGATCTCGATGTACTTAATTTGCTCATTAAACACTAGATTAGTAGCGATGTAGACAACAGACTTATTGTCACACCACAACTTGGTAGGACCCATAGGCGGTTCGTCTAATTCAGTGAGAAGCTGTCAAACCCACATGATTTCGGATGTTGCCAATGCCATAGACCTGTATTTCGCCTCAGCACTGGACCTCAACACCACATCTTGCTTCTTGTTTTTTCACGATACTAGGTTCCCACCAACAAAGGCAGAGAACCCTAATGTGGATCTCCTATTAATCGGGCATCTTGTCAAGTCTGCATCAGAATTGCCCTTGGTACGGAAATTACCCCGAACATAGAACTGTAGACACTTCCTCGGGTTAGAATGGAGGTACCGTAGGATACGAACCACTGCATTCCAATGGAGAACGCGGGGATCAGACATAAACTGACTCACAATGCTGACATGATAGGCAATATTTGGTCTAGTCATGGTGGTCAAATAATTAAGTTTCTCCACCATTTGGCAATACTTGTCAGGGTAAGGAAACACATCACCGCCATCGGGAAGAAGCTTTACACTCGGATCCTTCGGGGACTCCACACTTTTTGCATTCAGCAGGCCGACATCGCGCAAAATATCAATCACATATTTCCTCTAAAAAATAAAAATCCCATGCTTACCTTTGACCACCTCGACCCCTAGAAAATACCGCAGGTGCCTAAGATCTTTAGTTTGAAATTGTGTCTGCAGAAAGGTCTTTAAGCTACTAATCCCAACACGGTCATCGCCAGTGATGAAAATATCATCAACATATACGACGAAACAAATATAGCCAGAGGCTGTCCGATAAAAGAACACGGCATGATCTTTGCCTAATTGCCACAAACCAAACTGTTGCACCACCGTGCTAAACCTCCCAAACCAGGCCTAAGGAGATTGTTTTAAACCATATAAAGAACGACGAAGGCAACACACCAGATCAGACCCCCCATGAGCAACAAAACTGGGAAGTTGCTCTATATAGACTTCCTCCTGAAAATCGCTATAGAGAAAGACATTCTTGACATCCAACTGATAAAACGGCAAATTCCAAGTAGCAGCGAGAGAAAGAAAAAGGCGAATGAAAGTCATCTTGGAAACAAGAGAGAAAGTCTTAAAGTAGTCAACACCATAAGTTTGGGCATAACCTTTTGCAACAAGGCGTGCTTTCAAGTGAGCCAAAGAGCCATCAGGATTCACCTTTACAGTGTAAACCCATTTACAGCCAACTGCTTGCTTCCCGGTAGAAAGAGAAACAAGATCCTAAGTGCCATTATTATCTAGGGCAGACATTTCCTCCAACATAGCAGAACGCCAACCAGGATGGGAGAAAGCCTCTGAAACATTACTAGGAACAGTAGTAGTATCAATTGTAGAAATAAAAGCACGTAAAGAAGCTAATAAGCCCTTATAGGAGTCAACATACCGGGGGTGATCCCGACAGAGACGATAAGGGCGACGGGCAGCAATAGAGGGCTCACTTACCGGCGGATCAACCGACGAAAGAACTGGCTCAGCATGTGGCGGATCACGGGAGGACAAAGCTGCAGGAGGTGGCACCGAGAGCGGCTCCAAAGGGGAGACGGGAGTATCAGTTGTAATCCGGGGGACCAAAAAATTAGCAGACAAAGTGGAGGGAGGTGACTCACGACCCGGAGGTGGAATAGGAGAATAAGGAGAATAGAATGGGGTCGACTCCAGAAAGGTAACATCCCGAGACACAACAAACCGATGAAGAGCAGGACAATAACACCGATACCCCTTCTGGTGTTGAGGGTAGCCAAGAAACACATATTTAAGGGCACGTGCATCAAGTTTAGTGACCTGTGGCTTGGTGCCATGCACATAGCATATGCAACCAAAGATTTTAAGAGGCAGGGAGTGCTTAGGCAACATAAGAGCTAACACGGACATCGGGAAAACACCACCCAAGACAGTAGATGGCATGCGATTAATAAGATAACAGCCTGTAAGAACAGCCTCACTCCAAAAATGATGAGGAACATGCATATGACATAGAAGAGCACAGGTTGCTTTCAAAACATGTCTATTTTTCTGCTCAGCCATCCCATTATGTTCGGGAGCATCAGGACACGACATCTGATAGGAAATGCCATGACTCACTAGAAACTCCTTCATACTAGTAGATAGATACTCCGCCTATTATCACTACACAAGACCCTAACACAAGTACCAAATTGGGTTTGCACAGTCATACAAAATTGAGTAAACACAAATAAAATCTCAGATTTATTTTTCATTAAATATAGAAATGTGGCACGAGAGTAATCATTTACAAAGCTCACAAAATAGCGAAAACCAAATAAAGAGGTGACCGGACTAGGTCCCTAGACATCATAATGGACTAAGTGAAAGGGAGCAGAAGCTCTTTTATTGACTCGAGATTGAAAAGGCACACGTAGGTGCTTAGCAAAACGACACAACTCACACTCAATGGTAGACACATAATTTAAATTAGGGTACGAAATTTTAAGACTCGACAAACCAGAGTACCCAAGATAACAATGAATATCAAGGGCCAGAAGAAGACAAGGTAGAATACACCTGAGCAGGAGCAGCATCGAGCAGGTATAACCCCCCAGAGACCCGTCCTTTACTGATAATCCTCTTCATCGTAAGATTCTGAAAAATACAAGAATCAGGAAAAAATATCACAGAGCAACTCAAATCAGTGGTAATCTAGCTAATAGATAATAGATTGAAGGGATTATCAGAAGTATGCAAAACATTGCATAAAGACAGGGCAGGAGTTGGTGTCGTAACACCACAGCCCTCAACAACTAAGGAGCCATTAGCCATCAAAACACCAGCATGACTAGGGGTCAACTTATAATCCGATAGAATACCTGATGATCCAGCCATGTGAGCAAAAGCGCCAGAATCAATAACTCAGGTGCGGGGGGTAGCCACACATGCAGTACGATTACGTGCAAAGGTAGCTGCAGGTACCTCAGAAGAACTCGTACTCTATCCAATCTGACCATACATATACTGGTCATACTCTGCAGCAGTCATCTCAACAACTTGTTTGGTCGAACTGGAGGCCCATAAAGCTTGTAACATTCTGTTAAGTTAAGGGTATTATTGTACTTTTAGTATTTTTTGGTCTTATTATAAATAACAAGTGATATGATGAAAACCATAAGTTTGAGTGTTCTCATTTATTGTTATTTTCATTCTCTCTTTCTCCTTTTCTTTTCCACTCTCTGCAATAATTCTAACATGGTATCAGAGCATGATCCTATGTAAATTTCTTAGCAATCCTTCTTCCTCTTTTTGTTTTTGTTTCTCCTCAATTTTTTGATATCGAAACTGTAAAAAAAAAAACCAAAAAAAAAATTTCCTTGATGAAAAATTTCCTTGTGATTTTTTTCAAAATTTCCATGATTGTTTTCATAGTTTTTTCCAATTTTTACAAATTTCGGTGCCGCTAGGGTTTTTGTCGTCATCACACGATTGTGCCATTTTCTGCTTCGATTGATGGCCTTTCTCTACTCCATGGGTGCTAACTCAGTGTGTAAGGGGCTCGAATCAACTCTATTTGATGTTTTGGGTTGATTTCAAGATCGGGTGAAGCTTTTGCCGATTCGGCTGGTCACGCTGTTCGAGCCTGGGTTTTTTTTCACTCGATTTGGTTCTGTTTGGCTGCGTTTTGTCTACTTCAGAGGCCTCCTGGGTTTGGTTGCTGATTCCATCCGTTTCTTAGGTTGTTTTTTCGGCTTTGCTGCGATTGGTATGAGATTCTGGACTTTACTGGTACTCTAGTGGTTCGGGTCTACTTCGTTTGCATCTGTTTATAGTTCATTACTCCCATCCGTTTCATTCTGCTTGTTCTTGGTCTCCCATAGTTATGTCTGATACAGGAAAGCCTTCTGGTAGTCATACAGACACTGAATTGACTCGTTCAGGGACTCCTATTGATAATCCGTCCCTTCAGATTAGTCATGTCAAGCTGGATGGCAGCAACTATTTAATTTGGTCTCGTTCCTGCAGTTTGGCCATCGCTGCTCGCGGTATGTCTGGGTATATCACTGGTGAAACCACCCAGCCCATAGTCATTGGTTCTTCTCGCACACGCTGGATAGAGGAAAATGCACTCGTTATGTCCTAGCTGTTACACTCTATGCAGCCCTCCATTAGTCGCAATTTTTTATTTCTAGGTACTGCACATCAGATTTGATCCGCTGCTGCTCAGATTTATTCACAGACTGGCAATGATGCTCAGTTGTATGAATTGAGGAAGAAACTCCGTAAGCTAGAACAGAGAGACCATTCATTGGATCAGCATTACGCTGAGTTGACTAGCTTGTGGGGTGAGATTAATTATTATCAGGACTTCCATGCTGTTTGTACTACTGATGCTGCTGCTTTTTAGAAGATGGTGGAGAAAGAGCGGGTGTATGACTTTCTTGCCGGTCTCCATGTTGATTATGATCCGATCCGTGTTCATATTTTGGGTCGTGATCCATTTTTCATCTTGCGACAAGCATACTCCTATGTCCAGCAAGAAGAGAGTCGTCGTCATGTTATGGTTCCCATTTTCAGTCAGGAACGTTATGTGTTAACAGTCACATCTCTTCATCGCGCCGACTAGCCTAGTCATATTAAGTATGGGGAGAAGAATGGCTCTGTCGCTCGGGATCAGCTGCATTGTGACCATTGTGATTAATCTCGTCATACTATTGATCATTGTTGAAAGTTATATGGTCGTCCTACTCCCAGACGTGGTGGTGGACCCGGTGGTGGGCGTAGTGGACCTGTTCGATCCCACGCTTATCTCTCTGAGCTTCCTACTAGCACATCCAGTGAGACTGGCCCTCTTTCTGAGGCGGAGTTGACTACTCTCAGGCGCCTGATAACTCGGGTTGATATTTCCTCTTCCACTGCCTCTCTTTCCTCCTCCAACTTTGCTCATTCAGGTATATCTCCTATTGCAC
>JAOTRH010160685.1:0-12855 GCA_034768845.1 Heliamphora exappendiculata
GAAGCAGACTCAACAAACACCACATCTCGGGACACTAGGAACCGTCGCAAGTCTGGACTGTAACAACGATATCCTTTGTGTCTTAGGATATCCCATGAAAATACATTTTAGAGCTTGAGCATCTAACTTAGTCACATTTGGCCTCGTATCGCGCACATAGCACACACACCCAAAAATCTTTAGTGGTAATAAAAAAGAAATCTGCTAAGGAAGTAAAACCGACAAGGGTGTAACACCATGGAGGATAGAGGACGGTAATCGATTAATAAGATAACATACTGTCAAAACAACTTCACTCCAGAACACTTTGGAAACCTTCATTTGAAACATAAGGGCACGAGCAGTTTCCAATAGATGTCTATTCTTCATCTCAGCCATGCCATTCTGTTGTAGAGTGTCTGGACATGATGTCTGATGAATAATTCCATGGGTGCGGAAGTAGGTACCCAACACGCCACTAATGTATTCACCCCCATTATTACTGCGGAGAATTTGAATAGTCTCTCCAAATTGAGTTTGAACTTCTTGACAAAAATTAGTGAAGACAGTCGGTAATTCAGAACGCTTCTTCATAAGATAAAAATAAGTAACTCGAGAATAGTCATCCACAAATGTGACAAAATACCAAAATCTAAATAAAGATGTGACAGGACACGTACGCCATACATCTGAATGAACTAAAGAAAAAGAAATCATGGTCCGATTATTATTTCTTGACACATAGGGATTTCTTGACACATAGGGCACACACAGGTGCTTAGCAAAACGATATGACTCGCATTCTAACTGTGTAGCTTGACTAAAACTGGGATATAATTTCTTCAGACTCGGTAAGGAAGGATGGCCCAACCGACAATGTATATCCAAAAGCTGAGATGGCTGTCCGGGGCATGCAACATATGAAGTCTTATCCATCATATACAGGCCACTCACCACTCATCCTCTACTGATAGTACTCATCGAAACTAGATCCTGAAAAACACAATGATCAGAAAAGAATGTTACTGAGTACTGCAAATCTTTTGTAATACGACTCACTAATAGCATATTAAAAGGATTAGCAGGAGTATGTAAAATGTCAGAGAGGATAAGAGATGGAGATAAAGTAGCTACTCCATGTCCTTTCACCTCTAAGGTTCCTCCATTGGCAATAAGAACTCTACTATGTTCAGGGGTCAATTGATAAGACGAAAAAGTACCTGTGGAGTGGGTCATACGTGCAGATGCACCCGAGTCTATAACCCATGATCTGGGAGTAGCCATACATGCAGCTGGGTTACTTGCAACTGTAGCTGATGGAGTGCCGACTGTGTTCCCAATCCTCATCTGGATAAACTGGTCATATTCCTCCTGAGTCATATCTATAGTCCTCCTCTCATAAGAAGATGATGGAGTATCATAATCTGTTACTGCATTAGCTACAGATGAAGACGGGCGCCCATATAGCTTCCAACATGAGCTCTGTAAATGTCTTTGCTCTCCACAATAATAGCAAGACCGGGTGTCACGTCCACCTCTACCTCTGCCTCGTCCGCCATCACGGCCTCTACCTCGGCCACCATCACCACGACCCCCATCTTGACCTTTGCCTCGAAATCCTCCTCGACCTCCTCCACGAGATACACCTAGAGCTGTATGATCAACTTGGTTAGCAGCGGCAATACGAGGCTCTTCACGACTAACTGCTCTGCTCATCCTCTTGAAGACCTCAGATAAGGAGGAAATATCAGACCCAGCAAAGATCTGGGAACGTGCTGAATCAAGCTACTGATTCACTCCAGCGAGAAAACAAACAACCAAAAACTGCATTCGCTGCTCTCTGAAAACCTCAAATCGATTGGTAAATGGTACCAACCGATCATACTCATCTGCTAAAACCTTAAATTCTGTGAAATATTCGGAGAAATGACGCTCTCCCTGCTGGACTCTGAAGATACCCCGCATCACATCATATAGTCTGGATAAATCATTAGTCGAGGCAAATGTCTCCTCGAGTATGGTCCACACCTCACGAACAGTTGTGGCATTAGCCACCAACACCTCAACGGAAGACTCCATTGAATTCAACAATTTACTGAGTAATCGGGCATCGTCACGCTTCCATCTTTTGTACTCTGCAGTTTCCATCTCAGGAGGATCTTTGAACAAATGATCCTCATTTTTCATACCTTCGATTGTCAGTAATACATTTTTCTTCCATAATACATATGTTTGCGGTCCAGTCAACTTCGAATCCACTAATCGTGTGGATGAAGAAAACACATCCGTGCTTCGTCCTTATCTATCAGGTCTCACTGGAGAATCCTCAACGCTTGTGGAGCTTTTCTTTGACATCACAATAACTCAAATGACAAACCTCAAGGAATCACGAGGAAACAAACTAACAAGCAAAAGGACGCACTCACACCTTCAATCAGTTATAAATGGACCGCGAATCACACTGTCAACTTATCTCCATAAAATAAAAAATACTGCAGTAACCCTTAGACCCTCAAACCAGCAGTCGGTGAAAGACCTTCAAAATGAGAAGCACAGTCGGTGAAAGACCTTCAAACTGAGAAGCACACAGTTGCCGGAACAGTTACCGGGCGCCGAAAAAGTCGTCGAAAAGTCGCCGATCGCCGAAAAAGTCGTCGGTCACCGAAAAAGCTGCCGAAAAATTCGCAGGTCGCTGGAAAAGTGACTGAAGGTGTTATAGATACTGAGCAAGGACAAGAGACGCTGGAAATAGGCAGAACAGTGGTCGTCGGCGTCGGAAAGAGAGAGCGGAGGTCGCCGGCGTTGGAAAGTGGGAAAAACAGGGTCGCCGGTGCTGGAGAAGGGTCGTCGGTGGGAGAAACAAGGTCGCCGGTGTTGGAGAAGGATCGCTGGCACTGGAAAGTGGGAGAAATAGGGCCGTCGTTGCTTTGTTGGTCGTCGGGAGGTGCACCAGTGTCTTGTGGAGACAATCGAAGGTGCGACTAGGGTTTTGCGAGGTCGTCGAACATGGGCGAAAGTGGTCGGAGGTGGCTGTGGCTAGGGTTTCGGTGTTCGATGAGGACAGTGGCTAGGGTTTCGGCCTGGTTCAGTTTCGTGGCTGGTGGCTGGTGGTTGTGGCGTGGCTGGTGGCTGGTAGCTGGTGGTTGGAAGAGGGAGGCTAGGGTTAGGATTTCGTGGAGGCTAGGGTTTTACGGTGGCTCTGATACCATGTTAAGAATAATAGAAAGCCATACCTAATGGGTAGGCGAGCTCTTATTTATAATTAATTTAGATAATACTATTACAATCATACACCTACACACGCCGGATAATAATAACATAATAGTAATATAATAATAATAAGCTACTAACAACATGCAATATGAGCCATGGCTTTATATTTTGACTCAGCCCTAAATCGGGCTACCACTGCTTACTTTTTACTTTTCCATGGCACCAAATAACCTCCAACAAATATACAGTAATTAGTTGTCGACCTCCTATCAGAAGGAGAGCCAACCCAGTCAGCATTTGTATAGCTTTCAATCCTAGTATGTTCATGAGCCTGGTATAACAAATCATGACTTGGTACACTTTTGAGATATCTCAAAATGCGCACAATAGCATCTCAATGACTAGTTCGTGGGGCATCTAAAAATTGACTAATTACACTCACTGCAAAAGAAATATTTGGTCTAGTAACATTTAGATAATTCCGCTTTCCAACCAATCGTCGATATCTTCCGAGATCTTCTAGCAACTCATGCTGATCAACTACCAATTTTGTATTGGGATGCATAGGAGTGTCTGTAAGTTTTGATCCTAACATCCCTGTTTCACTTAACAAATTAAGAACATATTTTCTTTAAGATAACAAGATGCCATGACGCGACTTAGCCACTTCAATGCCCCCCTAAAATAACTCGATTGGCCCATATCTCTTGTATGAAACTTGGCATGTAAGAATGACTTCAATTTCTGAATGCCATTGTTATCACCCTGTGATCACCTTGTCATCTATATACATAATTAACAATATTTTGCTAGTTGCAGTATGTTGATAAAAGGCATAATGATTTACACATTGCTGAAGACCAAAACTAGTCACAATATTAATAAATCTACCAAACCAAGCTCTGGAGATTGTTTGAACCATACAGTGACTTCTTCATTTGACACGCTAACTCGGACTCCCCCTAAGCAACGAACCTGGGTGGTTGCTCTATATAGACTCACTCTCGTAAGTCACGATGTAAGAATACATTCTTAACATCTAATTGATGTAAAGTCCAAGAATATGTAGCAACAAGAGAGATGACAAGATGAACTAAAACAATCTTTGCAATGGATTAAAAATTCTCAGAGTAGTCAAGGCCATACACTTTGGTATACCTCTTAGCAACAAGCCGAGCTTTCAATCTGTCAATAGTACCATCAAAATGAACCTTAATAGCATACATCCAATGACACCTAACAACTGATTTGCATGGAGGCCGAGGCAATAAGTCCCAAGTATCATTTTCATCTACGGTAAGCATTTTTTCTTCCATGGCACACTTCCAACCAACATGAGATAAAGCCTCTCTAACGGACTTAGGAAGAGAAACTGAAAATAAAGTGGCAAGAAAAGAAAAATATGAAGAAGACAAATGAGCATAGGAAACGACATTAGAAATAAGATGGGAAGTATATGACCTTTTACTATTCCGAATAGCAATGGGGAGATCTAAACCAGGTGGTGGAGAACCAAGTAGAGGAAGAGGACTGGTGGTGAGGACAGTTAGCGGGGCAAGTGCAGAAGTAGTACTATTGGAGTGCTAACGACGAGTGTAAACTTACAACCTATGAAGCATAGATATGAACACGAATACAACAACGGACATAGATACGGACACGAGATATGGCGATTTCAAAAAAATTAGGATACTGACACGGCTGGAATACGACATAAAATATATTTTTACTAGGGAATAACCTGTACCTAAAGGCATTTTCAATATTTTTTGGTACCATATGCTTACAGAAGTTTATTGTAAAAATTCACTAAAAAATACAACAATTCTCCAACAATTTAAAACTTCACACATGAGTAAAAATGTTACTCGCTTCAACATAAACAGCAATATCCACGTCAAAATGATACATCTATGGCGAGTTACAATCGGATTACCATCAATAAAAGAATATTTAATTCGTGCAAGCTAATTGTAACGGAAGATCTCAGCTCTAGACGTGACACTCATGTCCACAAAAATTATTCCCTCCTTACACTGTCTTGCACATCTCAACGTTTTGTGTCCATGCAATATATTAGACGGTAGCATTTGTCAAAGATCATTAGCATTTCAGATGAAATACTGCATAGAATTTTGAAGAACACATCATCTAGAGAAAGAAAGAAGATTGGTTAGCCTTCAGCTTCATTTTTATAGAAAATTGGTGGATTTTCCACAGATAAAATTCTCACAGTTTATGTGGTATTGATAAATCATGTGATCTCCTTTTTTCTTTCCGTGCACAATGAATAGTGACATAAAGAGAGGCAGCTGCTTCGAGAGATGGCTGAAAGAAAAACTGAAATTGCTCTACAAAACTAAACTTATTGAGTTTGAATGATCTAAAAAGGAAAGAAAATTGAAATTACCCTATGATTCTATACACCTCAAATAGGTGATGACCCGTTGAGTGCGGTGGAAAGAGCTTTGCACTGATTATTGGTTCCGTCTTTTCGACTGCAGTGGATCGAGAGTTTGTGCTTCTCTTCCAAAAGCTTCGGCTACGTCACCGTAAAATCACGTTGAGTGAGCCATTACAATAGTTAATCGAAAAATATGAAATGTGTATTTTAATGACGAACAAATTAGAAAATACGTGTTTATAGAAAAATGTAAAATGCTACGCAAATTTGTGTGACGAAAAATTAGAAGCAAAAAGTAGTGTTACTTTAGTGATAATAAATTGCAATTGAACACTAAAGTTTACTACAACAATAGATGTAGAAACAACAATACATTTGGTTGGTAGGTGTACTTGAGAAATGCTAATGGCATTAAGCTCCTGTTTATCATTTAGTTTCCATTTATAGTGGATCATAAAACCAACATTTCTTAGAAAATTTATACCTATATGCATTCAAACACATTTGAAAGATTAAAATATTATATTAGAAAGATGTAAGGTAAAAAATGAAAAAAGAAAAAATATAGTAAGTGAAGCTTGTGTTATAGTTTTTCTCAATTTTCATCCACCTAGTTCATATGAAAAAATAATAATTTTATTATGAGAAAATGACATAATTAGTAATGAAATAAACAAAGAGAGATGTACATTTTGAGGAAAAATGTACTTACATGACATAAAATCTCAATTTTGCCCATGGTCAACTCAGTCGAACTCAAATGAAGAAAGCATAAAGAATGAATGAGTTGATGTAGAAACTAACTTCTAAAATGTCCAAAAACCAATTTGCCTTCACCTACAAACAGTAAAGAGAGAATAAGCTATTATTCAATAGAAAAAAATTAATTCATTGATGCTTTGACTGCCAAAGTATATATTTGAACTTACATAAGCTTTCACAATTAATTTCACCCTGGCAAGTAGCAATAAATCTTAATAGAATAGAAAAGGTAAATTAATACGTTTAGATTATACCAATAGAAAATTGAACAAAAAAATTGATGATCTTGTTTGGTCCCTTTTATTTGCTTTGAGGCAGCAACCAATGTTTAGCTTCCAAATATACAACCCAAAAAGCAATTCTCATCCAGCATTCAATCAAATTATTGGAATACATAATTCCATGAATAAACTCTGAATAGAACCTTATTTGTCCAGGTGTTATGGGCCAAGACACCACTATGGATATATAGCTTACCAAAAAATCGCAATAAATAATTAAACAAAAAAATAAAATGATCACCTTATTTGGTTCCTTTCATTTGCTTTGAGACAACTACCAATGTGTAGCTTCCAAATATGCAACTCAATAAGCAATTCTCATCCAACATTCAATCAAATTATTAGAATATAGATGACACTAACCAAAGCATACACTGGTAGCACATTGAATTCCAATTGACCAATCTAGTTTACATAAAGCAAAGAACATAAATGACTCTAACCAAAGCGTACGGTGGTAGCACATCCATTGCAATGATTACGATTATAAACACAGGTAATATTAACTAATTCATAAGATCAAACTCACACAACTCAAGAATTAGTAGATTGAATATTAATCAATCCCTAATAAATGTCAAAATAATCTTAGCAATCACCAATGAATTTATCTATACCGACGAATACCAAAAAGAGAAGAAGATTTGCTACCATACAAATTTTCCTCCACAACTCCAATGAATTTTCTTCATAATTCGTTGATTTTTAAACACGTATATTCTAATTTGTTTCTCATTACAATACACGTATATTCTAATCACCGTAAAATCACGTTGAGTGAACCATTATCATCTCTCACCAACTTTATAGGTTACCCCTCAACCTCCTAACACCATATTTGGGAAATAGGAAAAATAATATTAAAATAACTTTTGCAAAGTATACAACTTGATTTGATAGTTTTCATGGAGATGAAAAAGAGAGGCACATACCCAAAATTTCACTCATGAAAGATATACAGATTGTGTTTGATTTCTCTCCCTATCTATGTTTAGACACACATTAATAACACATGCACATCTTTAAAATATAAGGAATAAGAATTTCTAAAGATCCATATTCTTAGGAATTCATTTATCACTCCACAAATCTATTATAAGAATTTCTAAAAATGTACAATTTCAAATTCCCTGAAGGCACTCTTATCTCAAACCGAAATCCCCACATGCCTTATGATCAGATTAAATCCATGAAGAATCATTTAAATAACATAACTATGTTACAATCTTTGTGTTGGTGAAACATAAAAAAAGTCAGTAAAATCAATCCAAGCAAAAAAAAGTCAATGAGGGAAGCTCAATTATATTAGGTGAGTTGTAATTTTTTTTCACAGGGTTGTACAACATCTTTTTTCAGCTTCTTTGTAAATGAAAAATTCAATTCAGCATGCAAACAATTTTCTTAATGATAATGTACATCAAGCATGGCAGCATTAGTAATAACTTCAAAGGTAAAACTATAAAACAAATACAAAGTAATAAAAAGCATATCTCCTCCTCATTTTAATTGTTCAGAAAACGTTAGGGAACTTGAAAAGCCTACAATTAGATTAATATTGAATTTATTTTTCTGGAACTTGAAAATCCTACAATCAAAGGTGGATCCTCAACTCGTTTCAGTGAAGCAAATCCCAATTTTCTAATAAACAAAAACTTGCGATGAATGGAAAAATCCAGCATGAGATGGGAAGGGCAACGACAGAAGACAAGGGTGGCAACGGAAGACGGTGGCAGTGGGAGTTAGTTGCGGTGGTAGACGGTGGCGGAGAAAGGGGCAAAGGGAGAATGTTGAGCGATGCGGTGATGTCGGTGGGTGGAGCAGGAGAACGTTGAGCGATGCGGTGATGTCGATGGTGGTGTGGTGACGTCGGCGACTGTGTGGCGAAAGCGGTGAGGCGACGTCTGCGGTGGTGTGGCGACATCGGTGGCGGTGTGGCAACAATAGTCGCGATGTGGCTATGAAGGCAGAGAGAGTGAACATAGGGAGGGGAGAGAGAGGCTGTAGAGAAAATGTCAGTGAGCGCAGGAGTTGGTGCCCATGGGGAACGTGGGAAAAGTTGTGGGAAAGGGAAGAGAGAGAGAGAGAGAGAGAGAGAAAAGGTCACAATGAAGAGACTATATTGGCATTTAAAATTCAACAGGTAAGATTTTAAAATGGGCAGGATTTTAAAATAATTTGAGCCTTAGGATTGAAGTGGTAGTAAATCTTAACCATTAAAAGATAGTTTTGTGAGTATACATTTTGAAAACAATGAGGTGTTTTATTATATTTATATAGATTTATATATTTACTCCATGTTGATAAATAGAACATTTACAAACTACTTCCAAAAAAAGGTTAAAAAGAAACTAGAAAATAGATGGAGAAAAAAAGTATAAAAAAAAAAACCAAAAATGACAAAGGGTAAAAAAAAAAACCAAAATGGTAAAGAAAAAAACTAGGAAACAATTAAACATTTCATTATCGTCTTATCATTCAAAGACTCAAAGGAAGCAAAAATCAAAAAATGAGAAAAGAGAGGAGAAGAAGAAGAAGAGAGAGAAGACGCAGACAGGTAGAACAAAAAATAGAGAGAGAAGTTGCCAAAAATAGAAGGAAGAAAAGGAGAATGCTTACTTAAAAGGCGATTGAAAGTTGGTGATTAATGTCAGTGAGATTGAGGTCATTGGTGGTTGTCGAGCTCATTGGTGAAGCTCGCGGTGGGTAGCGAAGACGAGAGATTGAGTATTTTTTCAAACTGTGCACTAAGGCTCTTAGGGGTTTTTATTTCATTATCGGGTTTGGTGTGTCCAAGCGTGTCCGAAACTGGACATGTGTGTCCTCTGCATGTCCCTCGGCGTGTTCGTGTGTTCAGCATGTCCGACATGGCTAGGACACCTATTTTGACGTGTCCTTGCTTCATAGCCTGCAACTCTGGTTGAGAGAGACGATCCAAAGGAGTAGCAAAATATAGACTAGCGATGGGAAGTGGGTGATCATGAACAAGATCATCAGTAGAAACACTGGTAGAATAGTTGGAGTACACTCAAAAAAGATAACATCTTTGTTGGATAGCTTGATATACATTACTAGGCTCATTTTTTAACAGTTTAAGCTTTTGGGATAATTAGTGATTTAACATGATATCAGAGTTTTGGTTCCACAAGGTCTTAGGTTCAAGTCTCGCGATGTGTTTTCCTGTTATATTTGTTATTGTGTACTTTGTGTTGGTGCATCTGTTCAATTTGTTCGCCTCTCCACGTGTGAGACAGGGTCGCACGTGAGGGGGAATATTGGATAGTTTGATATACATTCTTTGGCCTATTTTCTAACTGCTTAAACTTTTGGGACACTTGGTGACTTAACAATCTCGAAAGACAGAGAATTGACTGATAATAGGATTATATCACCGATAATCCTTTTTAGTACTAGAGTAACCCAAGAACAAACATTTAATGGTGTGAGGATCAAATATGTCAAGGCCAGGAGCAAGTTGATGAACAAAACAGGCACATCCGAAAGTGCGAGGAGGTAACTCGAAAAATGGCTTATGAGGAAACAAAACAAAGTGAGGAATCTGGCCGTAAAAAACAAATGAAAGTATACAATTAATTAAGTAACAAGCAGTAAGAACAGCATCACTCCAAAGCACGTTAGAAACATTCATATGGAGTAATAAAGTGCGAGAAACCTCAATCAAATGTCGGTTTTTTGCGCTCAACAACTCCATTTTATTGTGGGGTATACGAGCAAGATGATTAGTGGATCATACCAAATTGAGTCATAAAAGAAATAAACAGGTGAGAGAAATATTCTTTGACATTATCATTGCGAAGGATATGAACATATATATTAAACTGGGTTTGAATTTCAGCACAAAAGGCACAAAAGATATTAAACTCATAACAATCTTTCATTAAATAAAGCCAGGTCACCCTGGAATAATCATTAACAAATGTAACAAAATTCCGAAACACTGATTTAGAAGAAACACGAATAGGACCCCAATTATCTGAATGAACCAACATAAAAGGACTCAATACACGATTATTGACATGGGAAGCAAAAGGAACATGATGATGCTTTCCCAACTGACATGACTAAATCTAAAATTGATATGAACCCAAAACCAGGAACTAAAATATTCAACTTCTCCAAGGAGAGATGACCAAGATGACAATTGATCTGTAAAGGAGAAGCAACAGTGGAGCACACACGAGGAGGGATGTCATATTGCTCCTTAGTATCCTATGAAGCACAAGTGCGGGTACATGGTATGGGTATGGTATGATATGGGTACGCTGGTACGATGAAATTTAAAAACGTAAGGTACGGGTATGCCTGTGGTACAGTAGTAAATTTATTTATTTTTTGTACCTTTTAGCATTACATTATATATATGCTAAATACAAAATTATTTTTTGCTTATGAAAGAAAAAAATAAATATTAGATCATACAAGCATTGTCATCCCAATGCTGTCTTTAGCAATTGCTAGTTAGGACTGCAAATGGCGAATACTTGTTGGGTTAGATGACAATTGTTATGGCAACCGTATTGATTGAAAGTAGTTGTTCACAGTTGCAAATCCTAAATGAAAGTATCAGAAAATGTATTTTCTCACACAAATTTAAAATTTTAACATTTTTATTAAATTAAAGAATTTAAATCATGTTTTTTAATACTCAATTTTATGTTTAAATTAAAAGAGAGAACATATTATTTACGTTAATACTTCTTTATTGTTTAAAAGTTTCATATAAGTCCCAACTTATTCATTCACATACCCGAAACGTACTACTGCCGTACCGAAAGTGCATCGATGGTGTACCCAAAACGTATCGGTGCTATACCCAACAAATGGAAAAGTACCTGGTATTTTCTCGTCGTACTCGATACTTACCGGTGCCGTACCTGTACCCGGTGCGTGTATGGAGTACTCGTGCTTTATAGTTAGTATCCAAGTAATAGAGACTATTTGACTCATGCCCGGTGCCAATCGTCTTCCTTGTCACCAAGTCCTGAATAACCACAAAATCAAGAAAGAGAGTTATAGAACAATTAAGATTTTTGGTGAGTTGGCTTAGTGACATCAAATTAAAGGGAAAGTACGAAAGATATAAAACTGAAGATAAAAAGAGATAAGATGGAGGGTGGATGGTTCAAATACCTTTAGCAGAGGCAGTAGAATCATTTGCTAAAGTAACATGTGGAAAAAGAGATTAAGATTGAAAGTGAGAAAAAATAGGAGGTATACCTGACATATGATCGGTGGTGCCTGAGTCAATGACCCATGGTCGAGAAGTAGAAGAGGAAAGACGAGCAGTAGAAATACATTTATGAGCTAGAGATGCAATATGAAGAGATGCTTGTAATGCTGCCTAGTACTGAAGAAACTTGTACTCATCTCCGGAAACAACAATAGTGTAACAAGCCGAAAAATATAAAAATAAAAACAAAAATAAAAATAAAAATAAATTAATTAATTAAATTAAATAAATTATTATTATTTGAATGGGGCTGGGATTGCAACCGACGGGAAAAGGAGGATTGATATCCCCTCATTCATTGAATCGACGAATCAACCCCCCATTTATTGAATTGATGAACCAACCCCCCATTCATTGAATCAACGAATCAACCCCCTTAATTTGTAGATTCAATGTTCGATTGGGACTGAAACAAGTATAAATTGGAGGACTTTGAGAGGTTTTCGGCGCAAGTGAGAAGAAAAAGAGAAAGAAAAAGAGAGAAAGGAGAGTTACCGTCAATCGTTAGCCTCGCCGACCCTCACTACTGGAGCTGTCAATCTCACCGCCAACCACCATCGGCACCTAACACCACCGGCGCCGACCTCGACGACCATCACCGCCGCTGCCAGCAAGCCCCGAAGCCTTCGATTCCTATTTCGATTCAGTACTCTCTCTCCCCTTTTCCTTCTCTACAATTTTTGATTTGTTTTGGCTATGTGATGTTTAGGTTAGGCCTTGTTTGGCCATATTTTTGATTATTTTGGATTTTGTTTTTGTTTGGGCTTAATATTTTCTATTTTTGGTTAAATTTTGTTTCGGTTATTTTATTCTATCTAAGTTATTTTTTATTAAGTAATAATAACAATAATAATAAGAAAAATAAGAAGTTTTTATATATTAAAAAAATGCTGAATATTTTAAAAGTCTAAAATGTTTTATGAAAATCATATTTTAAATTAAACTAGTAAGGATTTTATGAATATAAT
>JAOTRH010160696.1:0-80513 GCA_034768845.1 Heliamphora exappendiculata
TTGACGGCCGCCACAATGAACATGGCGGTCGCCACTTTTGACAATGACTTGGGCAACAAGTTATCGATGGTTTGGTATAATTTCATTGGTTTTGAAGGTTTTTGATGACTGGGTTCAAATACTGAGCTTAGATCACCTCCCGAGGATCGTACTGAGGCACTATTTCACTTGTTTTCATCATCGAATTCGCTTAAAATTAGGCGGGGTCAAATTGGGGTGTCTACACCCAACGAGTTAGGATTCTAGACCCTACTGCTGTATTATGGTGTTATATGTAATTGTATACTTTTTCACCGATAGAAAATGCACGAAATGTCATATCTATATTTAAACCTTGATTTTTCGGGTAAAAAGCATGTTTTTCGCTTTTCTTGGTTAGTACATCATATGACATATGATTTTATGATATTCAAAGGGTGTTCTTGAAAACAGTGGTAATTGTTGAAAAACATAGGATTTTGATGGAAATCTCAACATTTTATGTTTTGGAGGTTTGGAGCTCGCCTTCGGGGTTGAGTCTCAGGTTTTGAAACGTTTTGTAGAAAATGGAGAAAAATATTTTGAAAATGTGTTTGATCTCCATGTTGATGGATGGATTTTTATACATGTGTAATGTATTATTTTGAGAAAATATTTTCGTAGTTAAGCTACGATACTTTTTTTAGAAGATTATCTAGATTATCCGGGATGATGTGTATTTGGCACGAGTTGCCCTCGGTGTAAATCTGAAAACGTGCGTAGCGTAGGTACTCAGGTCCTTTGAGTTAGTCCCCGTAAACTGAGGCGGATGGGTGCTTAATTCCCTCGGGTGACGTGCCCGTAAATTAAGTGGTTCGTTATGGTGCTTCGTATAGAACTTGCATTTATCTAACCGGTCCCATGATGTGTGGGGATTAGATAAAGGGACAGAAATCTGTAGTTGCTACCTCTCTCCTCTTGTGATGGAGTCGGTACATAGGATCTTATTCTTCTTATTCCACGATGGTACATTCTGCGAGGGAACAATGTTTTAATTACTGTTTTCCTTAACTATGATGGTTTACTGTATTATTTGCAAATTCCTGGGTTTAAGGATGGAAACATGATTTTATGATAATAAAACTATTTGGGAGGCTTGTGTTGGCCTGATGGGGAAAACTTGTGGGTTTTGGATGGAAAATCATTTTGGGTTGTGGTTGAGTTCTCTCCCACCATGTGATTGCATATTACCTGCTTTACAGCTTTATAGTCTGTTTCTATTGGTCTTCAGTTCACGGGTGGGACTTTTCTGTGAAACTATTTTTCAGGTGATGCTTTGGATGATGACCATGAGTAGCTCTAGTGATGCCCGCAGTGGCGGAAGGCTTTTATAGTTTTCCTTCTTGTTGGTATGCCTATTCCTGAAGGCAGTTTTGTACGCCATAATACGATATACTTATGCATGTTATACAGGAAGTTTACAGCTTATGAGAGATGCATATTGGGTTTTCTCATGATTTCAACAGGTGGATTTGAATGTATGAAAACTTATTTTCTGTAAAACTGGTGTTTGGTGAATTTTCACGTGACCCTGGGTTTCGGGGCGTGACAAATTGGTATCAGAGCTCTGGGTTCAAATACCTAAGATCTATGGGAAAAAGGGGTTTATCACTTGGTGAGATTGATTATGTATGCTTGCTTGCATGTGTTTAAACGTCGGTTTATAACATGTTACTAGCTTTCTGAGCATAATAATTGTGTATATGTGGGGTATGGAGGGGAAATCTCAGGATTGAAAAGTCTTTCTTTCGTGCGTTTGGTTAAACATATTTGGAAGCCAAGTTAGAAACGCGTTTGGCCGACTTGTTTTCTAGCAGGGAATCTGAATAGGTTATCCGAATGGACGAATCTGTCTTGTTAGTTCTCCTCGGTATGTGAGGAGTGTTAACATGATCTTATGTGGCTATGTGATATCATGATTATGTGTTTCTGTAATGTAGTAACATGTTGTAGGAAAGCTTATCTTATTTATATTGCTTTCTATAGAATTATGTCCACGCGGGGGGGTACGGGGACGAGGTTGTGGTCGAGGTCATGGCCGAGGTCGTGCTTATGATCTGGTTCCAAATGTTCAGGTTCCAGAGGAGGATGACGTTGATGCCCCACAGGAACAAGTGGACGGTGCTGACGTTGTCTAGGAGATGCTTGCCTCTATGCAAGCTATGGCAGAAGCGACTAGGGCTAGTGTGCGGGTTCCTGAGCCAAGGGCTTTTGTAGCTATACGGGAGTTTCTACGGTTGGATCCTGTAATCTTTACTTGGGAACCACACCCAAAGGCTGCTACTGAGTGGTTGGAAGTGACCACATCGATTTTTGATACTTTGGATATTAAGGAAGATGCGTTGCGGGTAAAGTTGGCGGTGTTCCAACTGCGGAAAGATGCTAGAGAGTGGTGGAAGTTTTCCAAGACTACTATGGATGAGACATGAGCTGCTTTTACGAGAGTCTTCTTAGAAAAGTATTTCCCGAGTTCTTCGAGAGATACTTACCGAGAGGAGTTCCTCTCCCTTGTTCAGGTGAATTTTTCTGCGGTCTAGTATGAGGTCAAGTTTGCGAATCTTTCGCGATTTGCATCAGATATGGTGTCTACTGAGGAGTTACGCACTCGAAGGTTTGAGAGGGGACTTTGACCTGCTATCAAGAATAAGGTTGCGATTTTGGATGTAGAGGTGTACATCAAGCTGGTGGAAGCCGCTATTCGGTTGAGAACTCGTTGGTAGACAGTCGCAGAGTTAGAGAGAGTGAGAATCAGCAGGCAGTGGGAATGCATAGTTCCAGAGGCGCGGGACAAAGCACCAGAGGTCTTCTGGACCTAGTTTGGGACTATTTTTGATGCGTTCTTCGAAGAAACAGGTTGCTAGATATTTGAGCTTTTTTTTAAGAAAAATAGGCATAAAAAGACCACCGACAAAAGCCCAAGCAGCCTACTGTTTGGGGGCGGCGACGGAGCAGTCCCGCGGCGGTAGCATCTAGGCTCTTTTTTGACAGTTTTTTAGGCAGTTTTTAAGCAATTTTTTTGATAAAAAAATACTACTTTTCAAGAACTATTTTCTGGTATAAAAAGCATTGAAACTGGAGCACCGAGGTAGCGACAAAAGCCACTTGAAGGTAGCGGCACAATGGTGGTAGCGACGGTGCTTGGTGGCCGGCGGTTGTGGCTTGGCTCGGGGCTGTCTTTGATCGATATTCTAATATGTTTGAAGACCATAATGTGATATACTTGTATATCACACAGTATTAGGGAATCCTGATGCAATCGGGATACATAAATTGGAGACGAATATAGATTATTACAACTTATCCTCTACAAGAGATTGAAATGCTTTAGCATTTCACTTTGATCATAAAATTAAGATATATACATATCATGTTTATATAATATGAACTGCGTGGATGTTGCATATCTGTTTTATTTATCCTATTAATTTAATTAATTTAGAAACTATGTTTTAATTAAAATATTTTGTAATGAAAAATAAAATAAAATTTTTGTTATTTAAAATTTTTTAATTAAATAGAAAAACTTTAGATATTTTATTTTTTACAAAATATCACGTTTAAGATAATTTTTTGTAAAATCAGATTTCTTGAAAAAACATGAGAATTAATTTTGAATTTTGAATGAATTAATTAAAAAAATATTTAATTGAAATAAATTATTATTTTTTGAAAAATGTGAAACAAAAAATAAAATAAATAAATGCCTTCAATCAATACCTTAGCTAAAAGTTTAAGGAAAAACTGTGCATTTATTAAATTTTATTTGTTATGTATTTAAACACGAAAAGATGGTTTGGAAAATTAGAATATTTGGAATCGTGTATACGAAAAGATATTTGATTCTTTCAGATTGTGTGACTTTTAAAATTAATAAATTTATTTTAATTAAACGAATTTTTATAACCCTAAAAAATATTTTAAAAATCTAAGTGGGAAAGAAAATTTATTCACCGATAAATTCAACGGTCTCCATCACCAGTTTGTAGGCAATGCAATTAAACCCTGCGTGTTGGTAGTAGGGCCTTCCTCCTCGTCTGACAGATTAATTGCAGTATCGCCAGTACAACCTTCATTTAGGAATAATTCTGGATAATTATTAATATGGATCATTTCTCCATTTGAAGGGCTCATAGCGAAGCGATTGATTTGGGATTGGGTGATGATTAACACTTAGCCGTATATAATAGTATCATCTTCATCTGAGTCACTGCTATTATATACTGGACCGAAACTATGTCAACTATTTAATTTTACTTGGTAGGATCAGTTGGCTTGATAGTAAAATTAATAGGATTTGGCCTATCTGGTCATACGATGGATAGAAAATGTTCTTCCATCGAGGCATGTTATTCACAGTGTACCAGGCTGTTGGAAAATTTCTTTTAAATGGTAGAGTGAACCAAATTAAAATAAATTCAATGTTTTACTTATCATAATTAACGGTATTTTTTAATTTGTGATTCTTAGGAAAAAAATAGCTTTTAATTCACTCACGGTTATTCTCAAAGAAAGCAAACTAACATGATCAAATTTTGTTGACTGAAAAAGTAACTTGGATATAGTTTTAACTACTAATGATTTTTCTTTAATGCTAGAAAATGTGTTTATTTTTGAAAATGGTTATTCTTCTGGGCCGAAAGGCATGAAGAAGAAAAATATTTAGAAATAGGGTGGCACGATTTCAAAGGTATTTAGTGGGCCTCCGACTGGTGTGAAAAAGCAAAAAGGTAGATGTTTTCACTGCAACCAAACACGACAGTAGAAAAAATTATGTCCAGTTTATCTCAACAAGCAGAATGAATAGGGTAATTTCTGTTCACTAGTTGTGAAAATATGTTTAGCGGTGTTATCTTTTGAAATTTAGTGTGCAGATACAGGAGCCACTGATCATGCCTGTATTTTATTGCAGGGGTTCCAAGAAACCCAACAACTTAGTGATGGAGAGATTTACCAACATATAGGAAATAATACAAAGGTAACTGCAGTTACAGCGGGAGATGTCACTCTCAATTTTAGTAGAGATTAGATTTTAATATTGAGAGATTGGCTTGATGTATCTTTTATTAGAAGGAACTTAGTTTCCATTTCTAGATTGGTTTAAAACGGATATTTAGTTTATTTTGATCTCTGTGGTTATTAAGGATAATAAACAGGTTATCTGTTCTGGTACATTAGTGGATGATCTTTATGTTATTATTCAAATATCTCCTACACTGTAACTAATTGAATTGAATAACACATTTAATTTACCATAGAAGAGAAAGTTTCCTTCTTTAATGAACCTCACATTTTTTTTGGCACTTACGGTTGGGTCATATTAATCTAAAAATAATAAATAGACTGGTAGCAAATGAACCTTTGAGTTCATTAGAAGTGGTGGCACTTTCAGTCTATGAATCTTACTCAGAGAGGAAGATGACCAAGATGCCATTTTCGGCCAAAGGCTATAGAGTTAAAGAACCATTGGAGCTGGTTCATTCTGATGTGTGGGGTCCTATGATAATCTAGGCTAGAGGTGGCTTTGAGTACTTTGTCAGTTTCATTAATGACTGCTCAATGTATGAATACATTTACCTAATGCACCGTAAGTCTGAATGTTTTAAGAAATTCAAAGAATTTAAGGCAGAAGCAGAGAAGCGTATAAGTTAAAGTATCTAATCACTACGATCACACTGTGGTGGGGAATACCTCTTTGGAGAGTTTAGGGATTACTTGTCATCAGAAGGAATTATATCCCAGTTGACTGCACCTGGCACTCCGCACCAGAATGGTGTAGTAAAAAGAAGGAATAGGACACTTATAGAGTTGGTAAGGTCCATGATGAGTTATTCAGGTTTACCCGATTCATTTTGGGGACTCGCTATAGAGATAGCAGCTTACATTCCGAACTTGGTACCTTCTAAATCAGTACCTTTTACTCCCACAGAATTATGAACCGGGCATAAGCCTAGTCTAAAACACATTCAAATTTAGAGATGTCCAGCACATGTGCTGAAAGAGAACGCGAGTAAGTTGGAAGTGAGGATAGAAGTCTATTTCTTCGTGAGGTATTCCAAGGGAATGAAGGGTGGTCTATTTTATAATTCTAAGGATCATAAGGTTATTGTTAGCACCAATGTTTGAATCTTGAAAGAAGATTATATTATGGATCAAAGGCACAATAGAAAAATTGTTCTAGAAGACTGAGATACTAGTAAAACGGAAGAGGAACCATAAGTCACTAATATCCCATTACCTCGTTGTAATGGGAGGGTTACCGAGATAGGTGTAAATCAAGAACAGGGTGCTGATGTATATGGTTTAGATTTTGCACAGCGTGTTACTACTACTACACAGACACATGTAGTGCCTTATCGTAGTGGGAGGGTTATTCATCAACTTGATCGATATATGTTATTGGGAGAGTCTTTTAACAAGATTCTGGTAGGACTAGATACCAAGCCCTGTAACTACAATGAAACACTTTAGGACAAAGATGCAGATCTTTTGCAAAGGGCTATAAATTTAGAGATGGAATTTATGTATTCCAATCAGGTCTGAAAACTTATAGAACCACTCAAAGAGATAAAACCTATTAGATGCAAGTGATTCTACAAGAGAAAGAGAAGAGTAGATGGGAAGGTTGAAACCTTCAAAGATAGGCATGTTGCTAAAGGGTTCACTCCGAAAAAAAGATCAATTATGAGAAAATCTTTTCGCCGATAGTCATGCTTAAGTCTATTCAGATTCTCTTATCCATTGCTACTCATGTCAATTATGAAATCTAGCAAATGGATGTCAAGATAACTTTTCTTAACGAAAGTCTTAACGAGTGTATCTATATGATACAACCAGACAGATTCATTGCAAAGGGCCAGGAACACTTGCTGTGTAAGCTTAAGAGATCCATTTATGGAATAAAGCAGGCATCGAGGTCTTGGAACACTCGATTTGATTAAGCCATAAAATCTAATGATTTTGATTAGAGTTCGATGAGTCATGTGTGTACAAGAAGTGTGGTGGAATCGTGTTGATCTTTCTAGTACTTTATGTAGATGATATCTTGCTCATTGGAAATGATGTGGAGGCATTATATACGGTTAAAGTATGGTTATCTGGGCAGTTCGATATGAAGGACTTAGGAGAAGCCAGTCACATCCTTGGGTTCAAGCTCGTGCGAGATCAAAAATAAAGGATGTTGAGTTTATCACAAGTAAAGTATATTGATTATATCCTTGCTCGTTTTAGTATGAAGGATTCTAAGAAAGGGTTTCTTCCTTTTAGGAATAGAATCACTTTATCCAAGGATCAGTGTCTTAAGACTGCTGATGAGATAAAGAAGATGAAGGCAGTTTCTTATGTTTTGGCAGTAGGAAGCCTCATGTAGGCTATGCTTTGCACTAGACCCAACATCTGTTTTGCCGTTGGCATGGTTAGTAGATATCAGTCTAACCAAGGATAGGAGTATTAGACTGCGGCGAAAAATATAATTAAGTACCTAAAAAAGACTAAGAATTATATGTTGATTTACCAAGCAAACAATCTTGTTCCTTTGGGGTACACAAACTCATATTTTCAGTCTGACAAGAATTCTCGTAAGTTTATCTCAGGATATGTGTTTACCTTATGAGGTGGAGCTATAAGTTGGAGGAGTATCAAGCAGTCCTGCATTGCTAATTCCACCATGAAAGCCGAGTATGTTGCAGCTTCTGAAGCAGTCAAGGAGGCCATTTGGCTCAGGACCTTCCTGTTAGATCTAGAGGTGGTCCCTTTAGCTCAATCGGCTATTACAATTTATTGTGACAATAGCGGAGTGGCTGCAAACTCGAAGGAGCCAAGGATCAACAAGAATGGAAAGCACATAGAGCGTAAGTATTATCTGATACGAGAAATTGTACAGAAAGGTGACGTTGTTGTGACCAATATTGCATCAGGAGACAACCTTGCAGATTCTTTTACAAAAAGATTACCGGTTAACATTTTTGATAGTCATGTAGAGGGTATGGGTGTTAGATGTATGGTCACATGGTTCTAAGTATAAGTGGGAGATTGATATGGTTCATATACTTAAAATTATGTTTTTAACATTTAATTTAATTTTAATAAAATTAATTTTTATTTTATGAGATTCTTTATGAGCAATGTATGTATATCATTTATTTAATATTATGTATGAATATCTTTTATTCTGTATTGTATTTAATTTGGTGTGTAAAGTACAACTTACACACAGAATATTAGATTTTAATTTCTTACAGAATATAAGTTTTATATTCACAGTTTAGATGAAAATGGACATACCATCGGTACGACTGTAGCATAGAGTTTTAGTAGGCCTGTGTTGGCTACGAAGAATAGATAATAGTATCGTATATTATTCTGACTCTCTGTGATAATAAACTTTGTGAGTATTGAATGGGACACATTTGGGTAATTAATTTTATACTGACTATATAAATTAATTTACACACCAAGATTATTATGAATAGTGCTTATGTTGTTAATCCTGAAATAATTATTGATTTGCGTATATTTAATATTCGTTGTTTTGATTCATTAGAGGATGCGATCTTATATAGATCTATATTCCTAGTGAGTTAGATAGCGGCATTATTTATATGGAGAATATAAATTATTGACGAAATTCACGTCTCGAATGATTGGGATTAACGATACCCCCTTAAGAAAGTTTATAAGTTTTAACCGAGCTAAACCTTACACGTGGATTTGATTATCTGGTGGTCATATAAGTTAAGTGAAATAACTTATCGAATTATAAGATGCCGATTAAATTAAATTATCAGTAATTAAATTTAATTGGTGAGTATCAAGAATCTTAACATGGGAAATAATGTTAAGTATTCAATAACAGGAGCTCAATGCAAGATGGTCTTAGAATTGTAGATTTGAGTCCAATTATAGTTTTTTAGTGGTGTGAACTATAATTTAGTGTTTTATGAAAATTATAGAAAGCACTGGTAGTTTTTCATAATTGTAGATACCGCTATGAGATTTGCTTAATTGCGAAAATCGCTGATACATTTCTGTGTTCTACTTGAAATCTGGCTCATAATTACTCCACTGGTCCCTGTTGTTGCTCTATAGTATGCGGGTAGGCTGAACCAGTTTCATAACTTGTCTTTAAGAATAAAGTTATCTAGGTTCTGTCGGTACGAGTTTTTGATAGATTATAGCCCCACTATATTCAAGAATCGCTTAAGAAAATATGGTAAAAGGTTTGACAGAAATTTCAACTCAGAACCAAAATCATAGTTGAAGAACTGACCAGTAAAAGATATTCTTCTAAATTAACTGTGATTACACGGGTTTTAATTTTGATCATTCGACATCAAAAGTTTTATCTGAGGCCCGTTTAGGTGTTTTCCTGTCCAGTTAATTTTTAACCAAAAATTATTTGCAAAAACAATGATCTTGACAGTTTTGCTTCTAACACGCGCCTCTTGCATGCTCGGCTTGATGTCATATATCTTCAATAAAAAACATACGTAGTTCATAGTGGGCACATATTGAGAGTAGAACCATTGTTAACTAAGACGATTGGCGCCCATTTTTCCAAATATTGGATGGTCAGGTGTAATGGCTTGTTATGAGACAGCCCCTCGATCAAAAAGTCTTTGTCGCTAAAGGTGATGGCACTCGACTGCTTCTCGGGTACGAACATTCCAACCAGCTGGTTCGGGGAAACATCGATCGGGATGTCCATACTATTCAAAGCTTTTAAAATTGCCTACCGGTTCTTATGGAGAGCCACAAATAGCTCCCAAATGCTCACATTGGCCTGTGTCTTCTCAAGTTGCTTCAAAATTATGTCCTCCTCTTCATTGTTCTTCTTCTCTGTTTCCTTTCTTGGCTCTTCCATGCCCCTACTTCGTTGCCCCCTCTCTAGTTATGCTGGCTTAAAATGCCTCTCGCTTCTTATTAGATGCTCTATTTGCTCTTCAGGTTCCCATAGTTCTTTAAATTGGTCAGCCACTTCTCGAATTTCAACCACCAGGTATCCATTCTCTAAAAAGGCCCAAAAATTATCTGCACTAGCTTTCTCTTCATTAACTACTTCAACTCCCCAAAAATCTTAATTCCAATCACGTTTTTTGAAAACCAATCAGATTCTTCACCAATATCGATCTTTAGTTCAAAGAGTTGTGGCAGTGATACCTCGTTAAATGGGTCATCATAATTGTACCGTGGGAGAGGACCCCAAGCTTCCCACGGGCCTCCATGATCATATGGTTCCTCCACAATCATATGCCATTCTGGCACATCCCCTCCTTCAACGTATTCTATGTTTATGAATTCCTACTCTATTTTTTCTAATTCTCACATGTCGTTCTCTTCTTGGTACTCCACTTAAAGAGAACATAAGATCGGTTCTTCGGACAGAGGTGTTCTTGGTTTCAGCTCATGAAGAGGAATGATGTATACGAAAGGGTCAAATACAGAACTTATAGTTCCCAACAAATTCACTTGGGGTGAATTCTCCTCTTTCTCTTTCTGCTTCTTCTCGGTTTCCTCATCAACTAGTGGATCTTATTCCTACTTACTCTCGTTGTTAACCTCCTTTTCTTTTGAGGATTCTCCTATTTTTGATAATGTTTTTTTTCTCTTCTGTTCTAAAATTTGGGCTAGCTTCTCTGTACCAGGCTGCCCCTTAATGCCATGTTGTATCGTCACTCGAAGCCGAAATGTGCCGTTGGATGTCAATCCCTGCTTCTTCCAACTCGTCTAATGCCTCAAGACGGGCTAGATCCTCCCACAAATGCATGATTTTCTCATCCTCCTCATCATCACCATTGATAGGGGGAGGAACTTCTTCTTCATGGGCGATAAAAATTAGGAATTTATCCAAACCATCGTCGATCAAATCCTAAATAAGGTCGTTAATCAACAACACCTCCTGACCGAATGGCAAATCTGCAAAGGGTTTCAGTTCTGTTGCGGAGACTATAAATTTGGTGGGATTAAAACCTTCTGATCCTCTTTCAACAGTGTTCAAATTTTGCTGATTTGTATGATTCGATGAAGGGTTGGTGGTAGCATTTGATTTCTGAATGGCAGTTGGTTAGAGAATTACCTTGTTGTCTATCAAGTCTTGGATCTCGTGTCGAAGCCTTATGTAGTTGTTGGTTAAGTGAACATGCCCCTAGTGGAAGGAGCAGTATTGGGTAGGATTATATCTGGGCGGTAAAGGGTTTGGAGGCGGGGTCAGCTCCACGGGCTTTAAGAGACCCCTTTCAATTAGACGGCTAAAGATGGACGTTAAAGGTACAGTAAGTTGGGTGAAGGCTCTCTTTTGGTTTTGGGATTAATTTTGGGTAGCTGGCCGGATAGATGGGCTAGCTTAATTTGGGTTGGGATTCAGGAGGTTCACTTCATAGCTTTGGTTCGCGGCATTGGTGGCATTGTATAGGTTGTTGGCGTACGGATTTCGACTCATTTTTTTGACTCGATTCTCCCTTCACAATATCCCTAGACAATAGTACATCTTCTATTTGTATCCTGGTGTCAAAAACTTAAACGTCATCAAGGACTGTGTGATCAAATATTTGCAAAACTATGGCTGCAAATTCTTCACTACCATCCTCACTTGCTCCTATTCGGTGGGTTGGTTCATTATTTTAGCTACCTTAGCCCTCCATCGGGTCATGTATTTGACAACGTGTATTTATAAATATTTTTGAAGTTAAGCTATGTGTTTTTAATGATTTCATAGATGTGACGTAACAATGCGTGTGTACTTGGGCTGATATTACTCCTCTGTGAAAGTCCGAAAACTTTGCATAAGTAGGTGCTTCGCTCCTTCAGGTTAATCCCTATAAATGAAGTGGTTGCCCCAGTGGGAGGCATTTGTTGTTGTAGCTCCGTATAAAACTTGTTATTACCTAGCGGGTTATAGGATGCCCCGGACCTAGGCTAATGGGTGAGAGTTTACAGTTGTTACCTTTGTCCCTAGTGCGACAGAGTCGGTGCATAGGAATCATTGTCGGTTGTGGGAACCAAGTTGAAAAAATGTTTTGTTTATGATTTCTTAAACTGTTGGACATTATTTGGATTATATGAAAATGTATGGTTTTGAGGATGAAAAACCATTTTGAGGCCTGTAAAGTGGAGTCATTTCTATAGAACATGATTGCATATCCTGCTTTTACTTTATTATAGTATGTTCCTATTGGGCTTTGACTCATGTTGTGGGATTTAAAAACTTTTCAAGTGAATTTGATCATGTTGGTTGATCTCGGTGAGCCCCAACGAAGGCAAAGACAAAACTCTTTTCTTATTTATAATAGTTTTGTTGATTGATAATTATCACCGCTTTGTTATTGGATCATATAAAAGAGTTTATGATTCGAGCTTGAAAGTGTGTTTTGTAAGCCGTGAGGCCTTTACATTCAATGCATGTATGTTTTATGACTTATAAGAGGAACCGTTGGTTGGTTGTTGTTTTTCATAAGTTATATATTACGGTTTTCCTTTTGTTGGTTTCAACGTTTGGTTATCATTTTCGGTTGGTTTTAAGCCTTATATCAATCTTGTGCCTCGAGGGAGGATTCTGAACCTTATTTTAGCATGTTTTGGGTGGCATGGGAGTGCCTTGAAACCTTTTAAAATGTTGAAAAAAGTTTAACTGTTTAGCTTTCAAGGGTGGTGTTTTGAAAAAAGGTCTAGAGCTAGATCGCTCGACGGACCGCTTAAGCGGTCTATCAAGCGGTTTATCGAGCGGTTATGGAAAACATTTTATTTTTGTGTTTCGAGTGAAAAACCAGCGGGCTTGCAGGGACCACTCAAGCTGTCTTTTGACAGATCGGACGATCTAGGAAATTTTTTGAAAATTTTGTTTGTTTGTCGTAAAGTTTTGCTCTTGGGGGCCGAGACCTTATTCTTTTGGGTTGTTCTTTTACGTAAAATAAACTCTCAGTAATGCATTTTTCAAAGGTTTTAAGCTTACTTTTATTGTGATGCCCCGTCCTTCGGGCACGTCGGGACATACATAAATTAAATAAAGGGGTATTCTAGCCATTTATTCATATTTACATACGTTAGTTATTATTTCATAAAAGAGTTTTGAACCGTTCAAAAATACATAACTATTATAATTTTACCAAGAAATTTCAAAATTACACTAAGCATAGGAAAAACTGAATATAAGAACAAAAGCAGAGGTCTAGACTCCTCAGAATGCATCAGCGGGATCCACGTGCTCTTGGAACTCACCCTGTTCTTCAAACTCTTCTTCTTCCTCTGGGATGACTTTTCCTAAGAACTCCTCATCACCTGTGGTACAAATGCCATGAGCCAAGGCCCAAAAGCAAAACACTCTAACTTTCTAACTAATCTCACGGCACAAAATTCACCACAACATATAGCATATAACACCAGTACAGTTTATAGTCAAGGAGACAAATAATTTTATGACAGGATAGTAGATAAATCAATAAATATGTGCATATGAGATGCCGTGTATGTAATGCAGATGCCCAACCCAACATGCACTCAGATTATAACAGGAATTCCACGTCGGTAATCACCAGAGTAGACTTTTACGGGTATTTGATCACCAAAAACATTATTGCACCTCGTTGCGAATAGTAAACGCGCGCCTTAGTATCATGCCTTAGCTGTTTTACTTAATGGCAATGGTGTGGGGTCCACCCCAAACTCCAGGTTAACAAATTCAATAATCAATCAATCAGTCATATCAGACACATATCAAGCGGTTTGTCCCACCTTAAGACTTGTGATGCCTTTGCCGATGTCAACCCAAAATCTAAGAGATAATCAAGAAAATTCAAGAGACATTTCACAATATATAAAGTACCAAGATGAGAGATTTAGGACCACCATAATTGGGCTCTTCTACGAAGCTACCACCGTAGTGGGATTAGGTCCGCTGAATTAGGCTCTCTCCAAAATTACCCTTCAACACATCGCGGCAATGGGGTTTAGGTCTGTCATAATTGGGCCCTTCTCTGAAATTACCACCACAGTGGGATTAGGTCCGCTGAATTAGGCTCTATCTGAAATTACCCAATTTGCCCGTATCATAACTTAAGGAGCGACGGAATCAAAGAGACATTCAAACCAAAGTGCTAACGACGAACTCATGGTGCCTAACAATCTCCATAAACCATTTTAAACACCTGGAACACACCCAGGGTGTATAAACCAAAATCATTTCAAACACTGGAGACGCACCCAGGGTGTATAAACCAAAACATATTTGAAAATGGCAACCAAGGACGCTTTAGACTTAGAATCAAGAACGACAATCTCAATACAGCCCATCCCAACAACGGTTTGCACAAATGGACTCCAACATGCCAGGATGCAAGTGACAATGCTCATAATGTGTACCATCGATCTCAAATGCAACAATTTATAGCATGGCATCAACTGCATGGCAAGGTTCATGGTACAATTCACAAAGTATAAAGTACAAATATGTGAATCATAAGCTACAATTCTCAAGTTTTGATTCAACGTGATAGAATATGTTCTAAATTATCATACATTCACTTAAAAACACTAATCAAATAATTCAAACCAATCACCGTATAAAACTCGGATTTTATAGTAAAGGGTACTCAATTCACACTTAGGGACTTTTAAGACTAAAATCGAGCATTAAATTAAAAGAGGCGACAGGGTTTTGGGGCATCTAGTGTGACACCCCGTTCCCCGGGCATGTCAGGACACATGTAACTATATGTAAGGGAGATATTCTAGCCGAATGTTCATAAATACATAAGACAACTATTACATCATTAACGGTTTAGAAATTGTTTAAAATACTAAATAAGTACAGTCATCTAGAAAACTTAACAAAAGTTGCATCATGTCCGTGGAAAACTTGAACAAAAAGATCAAAAAGAGACGTCCTACGTCTTCAAACTGCGTCGTTAGGGTCGACCTGCTCCTGCTACTCTCCCTCTTCTGCAAATTCTTCCCCTTCAATGAATCTGCTTTCCTCAAACGGTCCCTCTTCGTCACTTGTGGCATAAATGCCATGAGCCAGAGTCCAGAAGAAAATTTCCTAAACCGTCTAATAAACTCGCAACGAGATATTCCACAATACATATCGTATAGCACCCAATGCAAAGTTACAGGCTATTTATCATTTTCAACAGGATAAACATATATAAGAATAAAAGAATAAGTGTGTGATGCAAATGAATCCAATGCAAATGCCCAATCCTAAGAACTTCTAGAACAGTATCAAGAATTCCACACCAGGAATTACAAAGTAGACTTGTTGGCTCTTGATCACCTTAACCTATCCTCACCTCGTTGCGAATAGTAAATTTTCATTGCCAAGCTTTATGCCACAGTTGTTTTACTCAATGGCAACAGCGTGGGGACCGACCTTTATCCAATTTTACCCATCCTTATTCCAAGTCGACCAGTCCCACCTTAAGAACGAGGATACTCATTAGGTGTCAACCCAAAGTCTAAATTAAAGCTAGTGACAAAACCCTGGTGCCTAAATCTCCTTTTTATAATCAAAACCTCCAATTTCATTTCAAAACATCGCAACCAGGGACGTCCTAGATACGAAAAGACTCCAATAATCCAAGATGCAACATGTGAATGTTCATGATGTGCAACATGTTTCTTGTGTACAATTAATCATGGCATGGAACATAAATATGGTAGGGCACATGGTACAGCTTGTTAAAGCATCAAGTACAATCAAGCGATGCATAACCACAATTTAAGCGACATAGAATCTAATTCAATGGTATGAGTTCATTTTATTAAAAGCATCATTTTCATACACTAATTACTCACAAAGTTCATATAAAATTCACATATTCAAGTCTCATAAGTAACATCGTTCAAACACTCAACAAATTTTAAATACAAGTTTTAATTGCTAGTTTTAAATTTACGATAGCGTTATGAAATACTTACACATAGATTTAATTTTTGATTTTTTAACACTAATTAGATAAAAATATTTTCTATATCTCTCATGTTTATCACTAAGGTCAATTTCTAAGGTAAGTGGGTCATTTATTTTATTTTAGTAAAAACGGTTCATCGATTTAAAGAGAAAAACATAAGAATAAAGCTCTGTTGCCCACTATTTTGGGGCATCAATTCAAGGGCTATGCCTCTGATTTTTGGTGAGATTCTATTTTAAAGAATTCCCTACAAGTTTTATGTTTTGATCTATGGAAAGTTATTTGTAAAAAGTTTGAGATTTTGGCCAATTTATAAAGAGGGTTCAGTCAGCCTAAAAAGGGTCTGCAGAGTGTGTTTTTAACAGAGAATGTTTAAAACCTTTGGGATATCATCTGAGGGTATTTTGGGCTAGTTTTTTATCAGTAACTAGTTTAATATGTTAGCTACAAAGTTCATGTTTACCACTTGTGTAGTTGCCTTCAAAATAATTAGGTTTTTGTCAGTCACTAAACCATAACAAAGACTTTGAGAAGTGTTTTGGTCCATCAAGACTTCATATTTTTGGCTCATTTTTGGTGGACAGAAAGATAAATATGTCTTCTACAAGTTTTGTGTTTTGACCTAAGCTTGGTTTTCATTCTAACTTAAGGTTTTTAGGTCTGCAACTCAGAGTGGTCAAGATCTGACACTCTTTGGTAAAAATGAGACATCTGGGGTTCTACCCAACAAAATTACTTCAAACCCATTTTGTATGAAATATAACTCCAAAATATAGATCTGGACAAAATAATCAATTTAATACCATTTTTTTATATTTAGTTATGATTATTTAAATTTGGTGGCAGAAAATAAATAAGTTTAGAAAATCAGGCTACTTAGGGTTTTGGTTGCTTAGCTTATATTGTGTGCATTTTTGACATGTTTTCTTTGCATGCATATTATACACTTACACAAATCAAAACTCCAGAATATGTTTAGGCCATAAAGCTCGAAAATACACACATGCAAATACATACAAAGCTTATTCATACATAAATAGTTCCTAAATCACTCCTACGACGCCTTTTGACTCATTTCTTGTTTTATCTTCTTAGGGCTTGTTATAGAGATGGATTGAGGGTTATCTTGGGGGAGAATACCAGAAGGTTTGAAGGAGTTGCTTACCTTGTTTGAAGCTCAAAATGTTGAAGAGGAGTGGGATTTAGCTTTAATGCTCACACGTTGAATTCCCTAGCCTCTCCTTTCTTTTTTCTTTCTTCTTCTATTCTTCTTCTCTCTTAGAACACTTAGAATTTTTTTGGAGCCTCTCACTCTCACTTCTCTTAACTGAACCATGGAGAAATGAAGGGGTGGTTTGGGTCTTGTTTTATAGAAAAATTGTAGTAGGTACATAATTATGGTGTATTTAACTTTAATTTAAATTTTTCTTAAATTTGATTGGGTACATGGGGTGGTGGGACTTATTTGTGGCATGAGAGATCAGATTTTTGCAGTAAGGGGGCGGCTAGAACAGGTTTGGGGTAGACCAAACTGAATTTACATTTATTTAGGGTTTTAAAATATATTTTGGTGCATTTTTGTGTATTTAAATGCATAAAATATTAATTTTATGTATCTAAATATACTAAAACCTATTATATTAATGTATTTATAATTAATTTAGTCTTCTCATGATTTATCATAATTTTGATAGCAATTAAATAAATAAGTGTAGGCTTTTAAACTAAATTAAGCTAGTTTGACTAGAATTGGCTTTTTGACTTATTTATTGTGTAGAGATTTTAAATAATTATTTTTTTATTTTTGTTGAGCTATATTATTATATTATTATATATTTTACTTGTGCAGAAAGTATTGGGTAAAAATAATACTTAACTTATACATCTTTTTCATTTTAAGCTTAAAAAGGCAAAAAGTGACTTTTTGGGGCACATACTCCTAGGTGGCCAGCCATGCAATGGCATTTTGGTCATTTTGTTTGTTATTTTATTTTTATTAATTAATTGTGTATAAATATCTAATTTTGGGTGTCCAAGTGTCAAATTTAAAATTTTTAGGACTTTTTGCTGTACGAGGGGCAAAATGGTCATTTTACCCTAGTTATAAAAAATTTTGATTTTTAATTTAATATTTTATGTTATTTAGTTAATTTAAGTTATTTTGAGACTTTTTTAAGTGCTAAGGCCTTGCCTCTGAGTATTGGGTCTCTTTTAGGGTTTTCAGGTCAAATTAGGATTTCGGGTTACGTAGGATTTGTTCCTCGTTCATGTAGTGACTTAGGTTCTTATCATCTATTCGTCGCTAATACTAGGATTTGAGCCGGGTTATTACATCTAGGCTTAGAATCAAGTTATGATTTTTAAATACCATTTATATAAAAATATTTTTTTCAACTCTCATATTTAATAGCAAGGCCAAAACCTAAGATAAAAGGGTGAACAAAACATTCTAAATAAAAAGGGTTTAGCACTTTTCTCAAGATTTTACCAAAACTATGCTTCTGTTGGTCTCGCTTTTGGGGTATCAGAATAAGTCCAAATGAAGACATGTTTGAGTATGTTCTTGTTCAACAAGTTCCCTACAAGTTTCATGTTTAGAGTTAAGGGTAGTTGTTTGAAACAAGTTAGACTTTTTGTCCATTTTAGAAAGTAAGTTCTGTCGGCTGCCAAAACTCAGCATAGCTGATTTTGAATAGAGGGTTTGAAACAGTTTTGAGATATCATTCCGAGGCTTTAAGGTTTACTTTTTGGGAAAAAAGTACTTCAATATGTTAGTTACAATGTTCATGTAGACTATTTTTGGAATAGGTCATTAAAAATAGGGGTTTTTGGCTATATAAAAATAGGTGACAGAAGTGTCCCATGAGGGCTGAAATTCATTAGAGACTTTCAAATGGGTTATGACCTACCAAACCTCAATATGTTGTTCTCATATTTTGTGGGTAGATAGATATACATGTTATCTACAACGATCATGTTTTGACCAAAGTTCGGATCCCACGTTAAATTAGGGTTTCCAAGTCAGTAGTGTTGACTGATCGAAAAATGACACTTTAGTAAAATTGTAATATATCGAGTTCTACTTATGGAAATGAGTTGAAACCAATTTGGGATGAACGATAACACAAAAATATAAATTTGGACATAAAGAACATGCTTGGAGTAATTTTTTACATTGAGTTATGGCATTCCAAAGTTCAGGGCAGAAACATCTATGTTCTCAAAAATCAAGTCTCTTAGGGTCCAAGTCTTCTACTTATGTCATGTTAAGTTTTTGTTTCATTTCTTTGTGTGCTTATGTTTTGGACATTAATATCAAGGCTACGGCACACTTAGAAGTCATCAAACTTAAAGATAATAACGTACAACAATATCTCATATCACCCATAAACATAGCAGCCCTAAATTTCTAACTATGAAGCCTTTTTGGTTTAATTTTGGTTCTTGATTTTTAGAGTGTTTAAAGGGATGTTTTGGAGAATATTTTGAGAGATATTAGGCATAAGGTTTAAAGATTTTACTTACTTGTTTAGAGGGCTCAAGGATGTGGGATGGAAGGACTTAGCTTTAGGAAAACATCTCTTGCTTCTCCTTGGCTCTTTATTCTTCTTCTCCTTCTTTTTCTCTCTGAAACTTGTATAATACTTCAAGAACACTCAACCAAGCCTTCCTCTCTCTATATGCACGAAAATATGAAGGGAAGAAGAGAGTGTTTGGCTTGGTTTATATAGGCAAAGGCCAAGGAACATGGAGGGGACAAAAGATTAATTAAGGTACTTTTTTCTTATTTATTTGTTTACACATCACATGGGTTCTTTTAATTTGGTTCAAGTTTTGAGGGAAAAAATCTAATATGGGAAAGGGAAATAAAGCTAAGGGCTGTTTGGGGGACTGAAACCTAACCCCACATTAATCAAGGGATTTTGCATTGGTTTGCATGCCCTTTTGTGTAAGAAAATATATTAAAAGTTAATTTGATGTATCTTTTTGGTGTCTTTTCTTACCGAGACCTATTATTTTAGTATGTTTATAATAAATATAGTATTTTCATGTATTATGATAGTTTCCATAGGAATTGATTAAATAGATATAGTCTTTTAAGTGAAATTAAACTTTTTAGCAATATGTGTGACTTTTTGACTTATTTTTGGGATAATTACACTTACCTCCTCTGAGGTTTAAGCTTATTATAGGGACCTGCCATGAAATTTAATTTTTAACATCAATTGCACCAAATTGTTAAAATTTTCGTTGAAATTTAACAAAAATCGCCCCTCCCTCCCCAAAATCACCCTTCAAACCACCTTTTTCCCCCTAAAACCACCATTCCCTCCCCAAATTTCAACGGAATTGTGGTTTTGGGAAGGTTGATTTTGGGGAGAAAATGTGATTTGAATTGTGGTTTTGGGGTGGGAATAGTGATTTTGGGGTGGGAGGGGCGATTTTCGTTAAATTTCAACAAAAGTTTTAACAGTTTGGTGTAATTGATGTTAAAAATTAAATCTTAGGGGAGGTTAATATAATTTCAGAGACCACATGGGAGGTCTCTGTAATAAGCTTAAACCTCAGGGGAGCTAAGTGTAATTATCCCCTATTTTATTGTGTATGAACTTCAATAATGGTTTGTTTGCTTTTGTTAACCTATAACACTATATTATTATGTATATTACTTATTCAACAAGTATTGGATCATCATAAGGCTTAATTTAATACATTTTTTATCATTTTAAGCTAAAAAGAAACAAGAAGTCACTTTTTGGCACTCTTCCCAAGGCGGTTGGCCACTAAGGGATATTTTTGTCATTTTTGATGTTATTTTGTCATTTTCTACTTAATTGTACTTAAATCATTAATTTAGGGTATCCATGTGTCAAAATTTACATTTTTAAGACTTTTTGCTGTACCATGGGTAAAATAACGGCAAAATGGTTATTTTACCCTATTTATGGGGATTTTTTTATTTTAAACTCATTATTTCATGATATTTACTTCATTTAGAACGTTGGGAGACTCTCCGGGTGTAAAGGTTTTGTTGCCTAAGTTTTGGACCTTTTTGGGGTTTTCGGACCGAATTTAGAATTTTTGATTTGAGTTAGGGTTTTGAACTTCGTTCGTGCTCTTTTTCCTTGTGGACAATCCGTCAGTAATACTAGGGTCCGAGCAGGGTCGTTACAAATTAACCCCCTTAAACAAATTTTTCCTCCAAAATTTCACCCCGTACTTCATCGTATGGAAGGTTGAGGATGATTTACTATCATTGTGCCTTCTCGTTTTTCAAAATTGTGTCCTTATTTGCTTGAGTCATTCTTTATTGCGGGTGCGGATAAGGTCGATCCCATATGTTCAGCACTTAGAGTAAATGTTGTCTTGTCTTACTAACATCTTAAACTAATTACTACCAAATTTTCAAGGACCATGTCACATAACCAGCTAGCCCCAAAAAGTTTGTATCTCTGTCATGTTAGTTAGCTGTTACTTCTACTTCTATTGGGTCCACTTGAACTTCTTCTCCTGATATAACATTACCTAAAAACATCACCCGGTCCAACTACAACTCACACTTACCAAGGTTTACATACAAATTGTGCTTTCTTAGGCCCTACATAGAATTTTCAAATGTTTTCTGTGTTCCTCTTCACTCCGAGAGTATAACGGAATATCACTTATCAACATAATTACAAATTGGTTTAGGAACCTTCTGAACACTCGATCCATTAGGTTTATAGACACAGTTGGTACATTCGTTAACCCGAAAGGCATCGCCACAAATTTATAATGCTCGTAACAAGTCCTAAAGGCAATCTTGGGTATATCTGACTCCCGCACTTTTAATTTTTGGTATCATGACCGCAGTCTATCTTTGTGAACACGTTGGCTCCAAAACACAACTTACATCGAGTACGACTTTCACATGCGATCAGATGTCTCTAAACTAGCCCACCACCGGAACTGATTTCAAACATTCTCCACTTCTGTTTGGAAAGATTGTCACTCTACCAATTATTAGCTCATTATCATATTCAAACGTACATTGAAGACTACTTCCCGATCGACTAATCGACTATTAACTCGAAATCACATCACCACTTTGTGTTAGACTACTCTAACCTTACGACCATCAAGACTAATACCGCCACTAGAACCTAATGAGCCACTAGGGCTAAACATACCATACAGACTAAACGGTCCCTGGGTATATCCTTACCCATATGAATCTAGTCATAACCTCGTCACATATTTTCTTCACGTACGCATCATCCACCCTACAATCCTTTAATTGAACAGTATTAGCTCCTAATTTTAAAATCTCTTATCGTCATCACTCAATCCCTTCACACATTTTCTGCCACACAATCGAACCAAGAACTATTTTTGCACTTTAATTATTTCATCTTACCCATATTCTACCATGACACTTGATTCACTCAAGGCCAATTACAAAAACAACATACCCATAATTTGTATAGTTTTACTTACACTTCCACTCTCCTCATCTAAACACTTATTTCTCCCACGTACTCACATTAAGTTGCTACGCAACTCTACCAGAAACAATAGAATTATATCACTTTTCAACTTCTCATACATAGAGTTCACATGTTCCCATAAGAAAATATCTTCTCTATACCAGCAACATCCGCCCATCAATCCAAACAAACTTGCTCTAACGGGTCGCATCACAAAAGATTTTCAAAAATAACTTGCGACTCACATCGATACCACAACGGAAACCGAATACCACTCCATAAGAGTTACACAGTCTAGACGCCAAACGAATACAAATTGATACTTTAAGAACCTATCATGTGAATAACTTGGTCTGTCTAAAATGCGCACTCCACCCCTCAATCAATCTTCAGCGTCAATGGGACTCACTATTTCCACGAACTCCTTAGCACCCAAGTTCTAGAATTGCTTAACTAAAGAGTTACCGGCCTTTGAGGTGATCCTGATAATCCTAATGACAAAGTCTGTAATCATATGCTTTCATTTTCTCTGTGGTCTTTCCAAAGGTTGCTCCATTTCTCTTGGCCTCTACTGTATGTTCTTGATGTGCTAGAACATTGGGTTTGAATGTCTCTTTCAATAACTGGATCATTTTCTCAGGCAGTTGGTTATTCTATGGTAAAATGAACATGATAAAAGATATGCATGTGGTAATTACCTAGTCATGTGATCCATTGTGACTTAGTGGTTAATTCTTCATCACGTTCTAAACGTTCATTGTTGTGATCAAGATTCTTTATTATTTGATAGTGATGGCAAAAATTCAGACTCTAACACTTCGGCGGGAAGGTCGGTGTAAATATCGATGTATATAAACGTACCTTCTTTGCTAGCATACTAAGGTTATCATGAGTTCGAGCTTATTTCTCATTTTTAACTTTTTTACTACTGGTATGAATCTTGTGCTTCCTGATTTATCGAAGTAGATGGGTCAACTATGAACTAGTCTTAGGGAAGTTTGAACTTGCCATATTGTGGTGTCGAGTATTCCTTGGTGTGAAGCTGTCGTTTTTAACTTTAGATTGTTGATGGAATAGTTCTATTTGTTGGGACCTTTGAAAAGATATAGTTAGTTGAATAAGTCCTTACTTAACCATTCTTGCAAACAATAGTCTTGTTCTTCAAAACTTTGTTAAACGCGAACATTAACAGATATTCTAAGCTGTGACATCAAAAAGAAATTTGCTTCACGCTTGAAGCGATGTTAAGAGATTTTCGTTCATCGTCTTAGTTTTCATGAAAGCGCTAAGGCCTAATGACGTAATAGCCTGACGATCGTTATTTCTCATAGATCTATGGGGCAAGATTTTGAAGGTCAACAGTCAAAAATATGCGCAGGGTTAGAACATCTTAGGGTGGAACGCAGGTGGTTCAAAGATAGATTGGATGATGTTAAATGGTTACGTTTAAGACAATTACCATTGACACAAATTGAGTAGTCATTTGGGATTCAAATGTAGGAGAAACAAAAGGAGGATAGTGAACAATACTTTAAACAAGTGTTCCTGGAACTAATCCAGTACAATTAGTTTAAGATAAAAGAGATGTTTAAGTAAAAGGGACAGCCAAACTAGATATTTATCCTGAAGTTACGTCAGCCTAACGTACTTCAATTCAATCATCCAAGTCTACTTCCATGGTAGAGATTTCAGGAGCGTACGAAGAATTTACAAAATCACTACATCAAATTGTGGTTCAGGATCGAGAGAAGTGAAAGATGGCAAAAGAATTTATCAATGTAAAATGTTTGGAAAAGGTAATTAACAAAGAATGGACATCGATTTTTACATGAAAAGAGTTAGTTCAAGGATGCTGACTTGAATCGGAGGAGAATCAAATGCGAATACCGGTTATTATCGAGGCATGAAAACTTGAGGACAAAGGTACTTTCTAGGATTGAATTTCTAATAGGGTTATTAACAAGACTTGGATGCATAAGAGTTACCGACGAATGACACTTGACGGTACCATTGAGGACTGATGATATAAGAAGGAAGGACATACAAAAAAACTTCAAAAAGTTGACACTAGGGCTTGGGGTAAGTGAGAAAAGAACTTATAAGGATGAAGTCGCGGTGTTCTAACGGTGTCCCTCGATATGATATCTAAAACTTCTCCTAGTGTGTACTCCTATCTACCCTCTTTCAAATAAGGTAACTCATTGTATGAATCTTCGATTCTTTAATCTCGATGCCCTTACACGTCTTTTGCATGTAGGTTCATTGCTGATTCTGATCCCGGTAACGTCCTAACATGACTTGCTATAAGACTCAGGCATAGAAGATTTTAGTTCTTATACTGTATAGATGATAATTATTATTAATACAACGCATCCTACAGAGCTTCTACACGACAGAACGCATAGTTTCCCATAATCCAAGGCCTGAAGGTTCACTAAACCTGGGCTCTTATACCAACTGTGACGTCCCGTCCTCCAAGCATGTCAGGACATACATAAATATAAATAAAGGGGTATTCTGGCCATTCATTCATATTTATATACATTAGTTATTGCATCATAAAGGAGTTTTGAACCGTTCAAAAGTACATAACTATTATAATTTTACCAAGAAATTTCAAAATTACACTAAGCACAAGAAAAACTGAATATAAGACCAAAAGAAGAGGTCTTGACTCCTCAGAATGCATCAATGGGATCCACGTGCTCTTGAAACTCATCTTGTTCTTCAAATTCTTTTTCTTCCTTTGGGATGAGTTCCCTTAAGAACTCCTCCTCACCTGTGGCATGAATTCCATGAGACAAATGCCCAAAAAAAAAACACTATAACCTTCTAACTAATCTCACGGCACAAAATTCACCACAACACATACAATATAACACCAGTACAGTTTATAGACAAGGAGACAGATAATTTTATGACAGGATAGTAGATAAATCAATAAACATGTGCGTATGAGATGCTGTGCATGTAATGTAGATGCCCAACCCAACATGCACTGAGATTATAACAAGAATTCCATGTCGGTAATCACCAAAGTAGACTTTTACGGGTATTTGATCACCAAAGACATCATTGCGCCTCGTTGCCAATAGTAAACGCGCGCCTTGGCTTCATGCCTTAGCTGTTTTACTTAATGGCAATGGCGTGGGGTCCGCGCCATACTCCAGGCCAATAAATTCAATTATCAATCAATCAGTCATATCAAACATATATCACGCGGTTTGTCCCACCTTAAGACTCGTGATACCTTCACTGGTGTCAACCCAAAGTCTAAGAGATAATCAGGAAAATTCAAGAAACATTTCACATTATACAAAGTACCAAGATGAGGGATTTAGGACCACCACAATTGGGCTCTTCTATGAAGTTACCACCGTAGTGGAATTAGGTCCGCCGAATGAGGCACTCTTCGAAATTACCCTTCAACACATTGCGGAAATGAGGTTTAGGTCCGCTATAATTGGGCTCTTCTCCGAAATTACCACCACAGTGGGATTAGGTTCGCCAAATTAGGCTCTCTCTAAAATTATCTAATTTGCCCGTATCATAACTCAAGGAGCAACGGAATCAAAGAGACATCCAAACCAAAGTGCTAGCGACGAACCCATGGTGCCTAAAATCTCCATAAATCATTTCAAACACCGAGGACGCACCCAGGGTGTATAAACCAAAATTATTTCAAATTCCAGGGACGCACCTAAGGTGTATAAGCCAAAATATTTTCAAAAATGGCAACTAGGGACGCCTTAGACTTAGAATCAAAAGTGACAATCTCAATACATCCCATCCTCACAACGGTTTTCACAGATGGACTCCAACATGCTACGATGCAAGTGGCAATGCTCATAATGTGTACCATCGATCTCAAATGCAACAATTTGTAGCATGGCAAGGTTCATCGTACAATTCGCAAAGCATAAGGTACAAGTATGTGAATCATAAGCTATAATTATCAAGATTTGATTCAACATGATAGCATGAGTTCTAAATCATCATGCATTCACTTAAAAACACTAATCAACTAATTCAAACCAATCACCAAATAAAACTCGGGTTTCATAGCAAAGGATACTCAATTCACACTTAGCGACTTTTAAGACCAAAATCGAGCATTAAATTAAAAGGGGCGACAGGGTTTTGGGGCATCTAGGCTTGGAATCAAGTTATAATTTTTAAACACCATTTAGATAAAACATTTTTTACAACTCTCATGTTTAATACCAAGGCCAAAACCTAAGGCAAAAGGGTAAACAAAACATCCTAAGTAAAAACAGTTCAGCACTTTTCTCAAGATTTTACCAAAACTATGCTTCAGTTGGTCTCATTTTTGGTGTATCAGATTAATTCCTAATGAGCCCATTTTTGAGTTTGTTCTAGTTCAACAAGTCCCCTACAAGTTTCATGTTTAGAGATAAGGGTAGTTGCTTGAAACAAGTTAGACTTTTTGGCCATTTTCGAAAGTAGGTTCTGTTAGCCTCCAAAACTCAGCAGAGCTGGTTTTGGACAAAGGGTTTGAAACATTTTTGGGGTATCATCCCGAGGCTTTAAGGTATAATTATTGGGCAAAAATTTCATCAATATGTTAGCTACAATGTTCATGTAGACCACTTTTGAAATAGATCACTAAAAATAGGGGTTTTGAGTTATATAAAAATAGGTGACAGAAGTGTCCCTTGAGGGCTAAAACTCGTCAGAGACTTTCAAAGGGGTTTTAACCTAGAAAACCTCAATATTTTGTGCTCTATTTTGGTGGGTAGATATATATATACATGTTATCTACAATGTTCATATTTTTTACCAAAGTTCGGATCTCACTTTAAACTAGGGTTTTCAAGTCGGTAGTGTTGAAAAATGACACACTTTGGTAAAAGTGCAATATCTCGATTTCTATTTATGGAAATGAGTTGAAACCAATTTTGGATGAACGATAACACAAAAATCTATATCTGGACATAACGACAATTATTAGATCAATTTTCTAAATTGATTTATGGCATTCAAAAGTTCAGGGTAGAAACATCTATATTTTGAAAAATCAAGTCTCTTAGGGTCCAAGTCTTCTACTTATATCATGTCAAGTTTTTGTTCTACTTTTTTGCATGGTTGTATTTTAGACATTAATATCAAGGCTCCAGCACACTTAGAAGTCATCAAACTCAAAGATAACACATACAACAATATCTCATATCACCCATAAACATAACAGCCCCAAATTTCAAACTACGATGCCTTTTCGATTTAATTTTGGTTCTTAATTTTTAGAGTGTTTAAAGGGATGTGTTGGGAGATATTTTGAGGGATATTAGACACAAGGTTTAGAGGTTTTACTTACTTGTTTAGAGGGCTCAATGATGGTGGGATGGAAGGATTTAGCTTTTGGAAAAAATCTCTTGCTTCTCCTTGGCTCCTTATTCTTCTTCTCCTTCTCCCTCAAACTTGTGTAATACTTTAAGAACACTCAACCAAGCCTTCCTCTCTCTATATGCACAAAAATATGAAGGGAATAAGAGGGTGTCTGGCTTGGTTTATATAGGCAAAGGCTAGGGAACATGGAGGGGACAAAAGATTAATTAAGGTACTTTTTTCTCATTTCTTTCCTTACACATTACATGGGTTCCTTTAATTTGGTTCAAGTTTTGAGGGAAAAAATCTAATATGGGGAAGGAAAATAAAGTTAGGGGCTGTTTGGGGGACAAAAACCTAACCCCACATCAATCAATGGGTATTGCATTGGTTTGCGTGCCTTTTTGTGCAAAAAAATGAATTAAAAGTTAATTTGATAAATTTTTTGGGTGTCTTTTCCTACTGAGACCTATTATTTTAGTATTTTTATGATAACTATAGTATTTTCGTATATTATGATAGTTTCCATAGCAATTGATTAAATAAATGTCGTATTTTAAGTGAAATTAAGTTTTTTGGCAATATGTGATTTTTTGACTTATTTTATTGTGTATGAACTTTAATATTAATTTTTTTTTAAATTTATAATACTATTTTATTATGTATATTACTTGGTCAACAAGTATTGGATCATTATAAGGCTTAATTTAATACATTTTCATCATTTTAAGCTAAAAAAAAAGTAAAAAGTCACTTTTTGGCACTCTTCCCAAGGTGGTCGGCCACTAAGGGATATTTTTGTCATTTTTGATGTTATTTTTTCCTTTGCTACTTGTACTTAAATATTTAATTTACGGTATCCATGTGTCAAAATTTAGATTTTTAAGACTTTTTGCTGTACTAAGGGCAAAATGGTCATTTTACTCTATTTATGAGGAATTTTGATTTTTAACTCATTATTTCATGATATTTACTTCATTTAGAATGTTGAGAGACTCTTCAGGTGCTAAGATTTTGTTGCCTGAGTTTTGGACCTTTTTGGGGTTTTCGGGCCGAACTTTGGATTTTTGATTCGAATTAGGGTTTTGAACTTCGTTCATGCTCTATAGCCTTGTGGACTACCCGTCACTAATACTAGGGTTTGAGTAGGGTCATTACATTTATTTATGTTCTTGAACCCGTCTTGGCTCAGGTGATTTTGATGGATCTCAGTATCTTAAAACAGATTTTCTTGGGTGATTCACGTGACTCGAATTTTATGGCATGACAACTTAGTATCAGAGCTCTAGGTTCGAATACCTAAGAGCCGTGGGAGAGGTTGCATCACCTTTTAAGGGTGGTTGCGTGTGCTTGACATGCATATGTTTAATGTTTTGAATAACATGAGAAGTTTGTGTAGAACGTGAGCATGGAGGTTGGACCTTATAATTGATTTGTCTCTCCTTAGGGCATTTGGAATAACCAATCTAGAAGCCAAGTTAGAAATGCTTTCGGCGAACATATTTTTTAGCAAGGAATTTGCGTGGGTCACCCAAATTAACTAAACACTCCTGTTGGTACTCCTCGGGTACTTGGAGTTTGTTTACATAATCTTAAATGGCTAGGTATTAGCATGATTATGTGGCTTATATTTGTAATAACAAGATGGGTTGAATCTTATGTTGTTATGTTTTATATTGCTTTCGTATAGAAGTGATATCTGCGCAGAGAGGATGAGGCCGTGGCTGTGGCCATGGTTTAGGCCAAAGAGATGTGCCAATCCCTAATGCTGTGGATGCTAATGCTCCCAAAGGACCAGTAGACGAGGTAGGGTTGCTACGTGAGATTATCGGTTCCATCCGTCAACTAGTCGAGGCCACTAGGGGAGGGACGAGAGTACTCGAGTCGAGGGCAATTGTTGCAATGCAAGAGTTCTAACGTCTTGACCCTCCTACCTTTGTTGGGGATCCTAATCCCAAGATGGACACAGAATGGCTAGAGCTCGTTACAAGGATTATGGATACATTACAGATAGTTGAGTATGCCCACGAATGGTGTAAATTTTCCAAAACCACTCTGGATGGAACGTGGGCAGCTTTTGGCAAAGTATTTCTAAAGAAATACTTTCTTGAGTCCTCAAGGGACCTATACCGGGAGGAATTTCTTTCTCTCACCTAAGGAGTTATGACTGTGGTTCAGTACAAGGTAGAGTTCACCAACTTGTCCCATTTTTCACAGGAAGCTATAGCTACAGACGAGTTGTGTGCAAAGGGATTTGAGAGGGATTTAAAACCCTCGATCAGAGATTGGGTGGTGGCATTGAGGATGCACGTATTTACGTATTTGGTGGAGTCAGCCATCACCGTGAAAAATACCTTGAATGAAACACGCAGGGCTAGAGAGAGCAGAACTGTATAGGGTGGAGGAGGTGCACAGTCTGAGGGGCATAGGAATAAGCGACAGAGGTCAGCCGGTCCTAATTCTCACCCTGCGGGATCATATCAGTAGTAGTTTTCTACATCATTACCCTTAGTGGCTTCATTAGAGAGGTCAGTGCGGAAGGAGCTTATCTATTATCGGTGCAGGTAACCAAGGCATCGTGCATCGAATTGTTTGCAGAAAAGGCAGTTCTAGAGTTCAGTACCTATTCTGTCTTAGGGGAGAGAGCCACTAATTTGTTTTAGGTGTGGCCAGTTGGGACACTTTCGTAGGAGTTGTCCTCAATGAGGGACTGCACAAAGTATGACAAATGCACCAGTTGTTCAGTCTATATAGGGACGATAGGCTTATCAGCAGCAGCAGCCAGGAGCTCAGACTTCCAGGGTTACGAAAGGGGGTCCTTAGTTTAATTAGTGCAACGACCCATAGCATAGAGCTATAATGGGTAGATAAGGGGACCGCAGGGAAGAATCACCCTTATAGATCCCAATTCCTCCAAGGCACTGGTTGTGCCTGATGTTGCAGCGACTACCTCAGTTATTAGAGGTACTCTCTTAGTGTACTGATAATGGGTCAGTGTTGTTATCGACACAGGAGCATCACATTCATTTATCTCATTTGCTTTGGGGTTGGAGATAGACTTGTTAGGTAATGCAATGTGTGTAGAAAGCCTGGTTAGTAGGAACGTGGTGTTGGGACGAGTCTGTAGATCATGTGAGTTAGAGGTCGTTGAGTGCTATTTAGAGTTTGATTTTATCATTCTTAACATCACCGCATTTGATGTCATCCTAGGGATGAATTGGTTGACTACCTATCGTGCCTATATCATTTGTGATCAACGGAGGGTATCAATTTATATGCCTGAGGGTGATTGATTTTGTTTTGTGGGTGAACAGGACGAGGGTTTGGCGTCCATGCCAGTGTTGTGCGAAATAGAGGAAACCTTAGTTTCTCTTCTCTACTCTCATGTTGGATGAGGCTGTTGGGGCTCGAGGGGAATTTCTCCCTGTGGTTTGTGACTATCTAGATGTCTTTCTAGACGATCTATTTGAGTTTCCACCGAGTCGTGAGATAGAGTTTTTTATTGATCTTGTTCCGGGAGTCGCTCCTATTTCGATGTTTTCTTGTCATTTTGCACCAACTGAGTTGTGGGAGCTTAAGATGCAGCTTCAGGAATTACTTTATAAAGGGTTTTATGCCCAAGTATGTCATCGTGGGGAGCTTTAACTTTGTTTGCAAGAAAAAGGATGGTTCCTTGAGATTATGTATCGATTATTAGAAGTTGAATCAAGTAATGGTGAAAAACAAGTTTCCTATGCCTATGATTGATGATTTATTTGATCAATTATAGGGTTCACGCTGCTTTTCAAAGATTAACTTGAGGTCAAGATATCACCAGTTGAGGATCATGGAGGAGGATATAGCGAAGACAGTCTTCCAAACTCGCTATGGTCACTGTGAGTTTTTGGTTATGCCGTTCAATTTGACGAATGCTCTGACGATGTTCGTGGACTTGATGAACTGCATATTTCATTCATACCTTGACCATTTTGTGGTTGTGTTTGTGGACAATATTTTGATCTACTTACCATCAAGAAAGGTACACGAGGACCATCTACGTATTGCCTTACCTGCTTTTAAGGGAACACCGATTGTACGCGAAGTTTGGGAAGTGTGAATTTTGGATGCCTAAGGTGAAGTTCCTTGGATGCGTGGTATCAAGAGATGGAGTATTTGTGGATTCTTCAAAGAATGATGCCGTGATGAGTTGAGAGCGACTGAAAAATGTGTTTGAGATTCGCAGTTTCTTTAGTTTAGCAGGCTATTACCAGCGATTCATGAAAGATTTTTCTAGACTCGCCACGCCGATGACTCGCCTTACACAAAAAAGAGTCAAGTTTGGTTAGAGTGAGTCTTATGATTTGGCATTCCAAGAACCAAAGAAGAGGATAACAAGTGCACCAGTGTTGATTATTCTGGAATGAGGGTTAGGGTATATAGTTTATTGTGACACATCACATGATGGCTTGGGATGTGTCCTGATGCAAGAGGGTAAGGTTGTGGCTTATGGATCTTGGCAGTTGAAGGCTCATGAACAGAACTATCCGACACATGATTTGGAATTGGCAGTCGTGGTTTTTTCCATGAAGGAATGGCTATACTATTTGTACGAAGAGCATTTTAAGGTTTTCTTGAATCACAAGAGTTTGAAATACTTATTTTCAAAGAAGAACCTCAATCTACGCCAGCGATAGTGGATGAATTTTATGGAGGACTATGATTTTGACCTTCAGTATCACCCGAGAAAGTCCAATATTGCAACCGACTCTCTTAGCATGAGATCTCATGGTTCGTTAGCTTCTCTTGCCATACGAGAATGGGACATGCTCCAGGTGGTTATTGAGTTTGATCTGTATCTCGGGGAGACGGAGGAGGGTGTGAGAGACACCACAGGATCGTGTTAGTAATAGGAGAGACACCACGGGATGGGTCGTGAGTCCGGATCAGAGTTTGAGGTTTGCTAGGAGAGTATTTGTGCCAGAATTGTGCCGCTATGATGTGTTACAGGACTTCCACCATTCGCGTCTTGTAGTGCACAGAGGAGGTGATGGAGGCCAAACTGCCAAGATCATTGTTTTTGCAAAAAAATTAATTGGGCGAGTAAACGCCGAAACAGGCTCCAGATAAAAATTTTGATATCGAACGATCAAAATTAAAACCCGTGCAACCAAAGTTCATTGTAGAAGAATATCTTTTATCGGTCAAATCTTGAGCTACGATGTTGATTATGAGTTGAAGCACCCGTCAGACCTTCTACTGTATTCCCTTATGCGATTCTTGAATGTAGTGTGAGCTGCAATATATGAAAAACTCATACCGGCAAAACTTGGACAACTTTAGTCATAAAAGACAAGTTATGAAACTGGTTCAGCCTACCCGCAGATTTATAGGGCTACAGTAGGGACCTGCGGAATAATTATGAGTAAGACTTCTAGTGAAACGTAGACATGTATCAGCGATTTCCACCATTAAGAAAATCTCATAGCGGTATCTACAATTATGAGAAACTAACATTGGTTTTTACAATTTTTATAAAATACTAAATTACAGTTCACACCACTAAAGAACTATAATTGCACTATGACCCACAAACTCAAAACCATCTTGCATGGAGCTTCTGTTTCTAAATACTTAATATTTCTTCCCACGTTAAGATTCTCAATACCTGCCAATTACTTTTAATTACTGATAATTTAATTTAATTGGTATTTTGAAATTTCTTAAACCTTTCCGCTTAACTTATTTCAACGCCGGATAATCAAATCCACCTGTAGGGTTTGCCCAATTAAAACTTATGAGTTTTTTCTTAAGGCGGTATCGTTAATCTCAATTATTCGGGACGCAGATTCCATGAATAATTAATATTCACTATATAAATAATATCGCTATCTGACTTGCCGGGAATATAGACCCATATAAGATCACACCCTCTAATGAATCAAAATAACATATGTTAAATATACGTAAATCAATAATTATTTTAGGATTAAGAGCTTAAGCACTGTTCATAATAACCTTGGAGTGTGAATTAATTTATATAGTCAATATAAAATTAATTATCCTAATGTGTCTCGTTTAATACACAAAGTGTACTAGCACAGAGAGTCAGAATAATAGACGACGCTATTATCTATTTTTCGTAACCAAGACAAACTTACTAAAAGTCTGTGCTATAGTCGTACCGATGAAATATCCATTTCTATTTAAACTGTGAACATAAAACTTATATTCTGCAAGATCCTAAAATTTGATCTTCTATGTGTAAGTCATACTCTACATACTAGATTAAATACTGTACAGAATAAACGACATATCCATGCATAATATTAAAGAAATGATATACATACATTGCTCATAAAGATACTCATAAAATTAAAAATTAATTTTATTAAAATAAAATTAAATACTAAAAACACGAGTTTAAGTATACCAATCCTAATAATCTCCCACTTATACTCAAAACCATGCTGCCATACATCTTACTCCCATGCCCTTTTCATGACTATCAAAAGTATTAGCCGGTAAGCTCTTTGTAAAAGGACATGCAATCTTGTCTCTTGATGCAATCTTGGTCACAACAACGTTATCTCTCTGTACAATTTCTCGTATCAGGTAATACTTACATTCAAAGTGCTTTTCTTTCTTGTGGACACCTTGGCTCCTTCGAGTTTGCAATTACTCTGCTATTATTACAGTAAAGTGTAATAGCTGATTGAACTGAAGGCACTACATCTAGATCCAACAGGAAGTTCTTGAGCCAAACGGCCTCCTTGGCTGCATCAGAAGCTGGCACATAGTCAGCCTCCATGGAACAATCAGCAATATAGGACTACTTGATATTCCTCCAATTTATAACTCCACCTCCTAAGGTAAACACATATACTGAAGTAGACTTACAGAAACCTTTGTCAGAATGAAAATCTGAGTCTATGTTACCCAAAGGTACTAGACTATTTTTCTGGTAAACTAATATATAATCCTTAGTCCTTTTTAGGTACTTGATTATATTCTTTACCGTAATCCAATGATCCTACCCTGGGTTAGACTGATATCTGCTAACCATGCCAACGGTAAAGCAGATGTTGCGTCTAGTGCAAAGTATAGCATACATGAGGCTTCCTACTGCCGAAGTATAAGGAACCGTCTTCATTTTCTCTATCTCATCAGGTATCTTAGACCACTGATCCTTGGATAGAGGGATTCCATGCCTGAAAGGGAGAAACCCTTTTTTGGAATCCTGCATACTAAAACGAGCAAGGATATCATCGATATACTTTGCTTGTGATAAGCCTAACATACTTTGTTTCCAATCTCGCACAAGTTTGATCCCAAGGATGTGACTGACTTCTCCCAAGTCCTTCATATCAAATTGCACAGATAACTACACTTTAATCATAGATAGTACCCCCACATCATTTCTAATTAGTAAGATATCGTCTACATAAAGTACTAAGAAATTCACCATGCTTCCGTTACGCTTCTTGTACACACAGAACTCATCTGGACTTTGATCAAAATCATAAGACTTTATGACTTGATCAAACCGAGTGTTCCAAGGCCTCAAGGCCTATTTAAGTCCATAAGTAGATCTCTTAAACTTGCACAACATGTGCTCCTGGCCTTTTGCAATGAATCCGTCTGGTTATATCATATAGATACACTCTTAAGCCCGGTTGACAATTTTGTGTGAGTAGAAGGTACTAACTTAGAAGGTACCAAGTTTAGAATGTAAACCGCTGTCTCTATAGCAAGTTCCCAAAACAAATCGAGTAATCCAGAATAACTCATCATGGACCTTATCATCTCCATAAGAGTCATATTCCTTCTTTTTGCTACACCATTCAGCTGCGGAGTGCTAGGTGCAGTCAACTGGTATATAATCCCTTCTGATGACATGTAATTCCTAAACTCTGTAAAGAGATATTCCCCACCACAGTCGGATCGTAGTGATTTGATACTTTTACCCTGACGCTTCTCTGCCTCTGCCTTGAATTCTTTAAATTTCTCAAAGTATTCAGACTTACGGTGCGTCAGATAAATGTATCCATACTTTGAGTAGTCATCAATGAAACTGACAAAGTACTCAAAACCACCTCTAGCCCAAATTGTCATAGGATCACACACATCAGAGTGAACTAGTTCTAACGGTTCTTTAGCTCTAAAGCTTTTGGCCAAAAAGGGCCTCTTAATCATCTTACCCTCTAAGCAAGAACATAGACTAGAAATGCTTCCACTTCCAATGAACTTAACGGTCGATTTGCTACTAGTCTATTTGTTCTTTTTAGGCTAATATAACTCAAGCGTAAGTGCCAAATAAATTTTTGATTCATTAAAGAAGAAAACTTTCACTTATATGATAAATTAGATGTGTTATTCAATTCAGTTAGTTGTAGTGTATGAGAGATTAGAGTAATAACATAAAGATCATCCATTAATGTACCCAAATAGATAACCCGTTTATTATCTTTAATAACCACAGAGTTATTAAAATAAATAAAATATCTGTTTTTAAAAAATCTAGAAATAGGAACTAAGTTTCTTCTAATGGACGGTACATAAAAAAATATATCAATATTAAAACCCTATCTCTACTAAAACTGAGAGTGACATCTCCTACTACAACTATTGTTACCTTTGTATTATTGCCCATATGCAGGTAAATCTCCCCATCACTTAGTTGTCGGGTTTCTTCAAATTCTTATAATGAATTACAGACACGATCAGTGACTCCCGTATCTGTACAACAGATACCAGTAGATAACACTGCTAAATATGTTTTCACAACCAGTGAATAGAAATTATCCTATTGATTCTACTTTCTGAGAAATACTAGACATAACTTTTTCCAATACCGTATCTAGTTGTAGTGAAAAAATCTGCCTTTTGACTTTTTCACACCAATTCGTGGCTCATTAACTACCCTAAAAATCATGTCACCATGTTTCTAAACCTTTTTCTTCTTCATGTCTTTCAGCCTAGAGAAAGAGTCTTTTTTAGAAACAAATACATTTCTTGGCATTGAAGGAATAAGCTTAGTAGTTAAAACTATATCCAAGTTACTTTTTCAGTCAACAAAATTCAATTCCATTAGTTGGTTTTCTTTGAGTGTAATCGTGAGTGAATTAAAAGCCATTTTATTCTTGAGAATCATATAATTAAAAATAACCATTAATTATGACGAGTAAAATTTTGAATTTTATTTTAATTTGGTTCCCTATATCATTTTTAAAAAAAAATTGCCAATAGTCTGGTTCTCTGTGAACAGCATGCTTTGATCAGAAGACATCTACTATCCATCTTTTGTCCAGATAGGCCAATTCTTTTTAATTTTACTATCTAGGCAACTGATCCTACCAAGTAAAATTAAATAGTTGACATAGTTTCGGTATAGTAAATAATAGCAGTGACTCAGATAGAGAGTATATTAATTATTTATTGCTAAGTGTTAACCATCACATAATTCCAAATAATTCATTTCATAATGAACTCTTTAGATGAAGAAGTGATTCACACTAATAATTAACCAAAATTATCTCTAAATGAGATTTGTACTGGCAATACCGCATTTAATTTGTCCGATGGAGGGAAAGACCTTACTGCCAATATGCAGGGTTTAATTGCATCGTCTACAAACTGGTGATGGAGACTAGCAGAATTTATCTGTGAATAAATTCTCTCTCCCACTTAGATTTTTAAAATATTTTTTTGAGTTATAAAAATTTGTTTAATTAAAATAAATTTATTAATTTCAAAAACCACACGATATGAAAGAACCCAACATCTTCTTGTGTACACGATTTCAAAGATTCTAATTTCCCAAATCATATTTTTGTGTTTAAATGCGTAACAAATAAAATTTAATTCTAATTTCTCAAATCATCTTCTTGTTCCACATTTTTTAAAAAATAATAATTTATTTCGATTAAATATTTTTTTATTTAATTATTTCAAAATTTAGAATTAAATCCTACGCTTTCTCAAGATATCCGATTTTATGAAAAATTATCTTAAACGTGATATTTTGTAAAAAATAAAATATCTAAAGTTTTTTCATTTAATTAAAATCTTTTATTAAAAAAACTTAATTTTATTTTCCATTACAAAATATTTTCATTAAAATTGAATTTTCTGAATTAATTAAATTAACATGAATATATAAAACATATATACATCATCCATATAGTTCAAAAGAATATAATTGCAAGATATGTATATATCCCAATTTTATGATCGAACTGAAACTCTCGTGAGTTTCAAACTCCTGTTGAAGATAAGCTATATCAAGATACGTATCTAAACCCCTGTTTAGGCGGCTTTTGCTGCCACTCCCGAGCTCCGTTTTCGATGCCGCTTTTTTCTGGAACGTAGTTAACAAAATATACTATTTTTTTGGGTCTAAAATACTAGTTTAAAGTAGTCGTTAAACAAGCTTCAATGGACGCCGAAACACAAAAAATGCTGCTGCCCCGTTTCGGCATCATCCGAACTCCGTTTTTGTCCCAATTTTTTGAAACGCAGCTAACAAAATATACTATATTTCTGTAAAAAAACTCTTATTGGGAAATAGCCCGAAAATAGCCATCAAAAGCCCAAGAAGGCACTACGCCGCACCGCCCACCGCCCACCGTCGTTGCAGTAGTGCTGCTTCTTTCAACTTGTTTCATTGTTGTTTTGGCTCCTTCTTTTTACTAATTTTAGCATTGATATCCAGCAATATGATGCCTCAAAGAACGCATCAAAAATAGTCCTGAGAAAACCCCAAAAATAGCCCTGAACAGCTTGCGCCGCCGTCTAAAATTGGCACCTATTTTCTGCTATTTTGGCTGCCTATTTGTGCACTATTTAGCCCAGTTTTTTTTAATGATTTTTGAATAGTATTTTAAATTCTGTTTTCTTCTATTTTATGCCTAAAAATTGATCAAAAAATAGTCTCAAAAACGACAAAAAAAATCATCAAAATCGCCGTCGAACCACCGCTAGCAAAGTCGCAGGTGGTGGGCTATTTTTAATGATTTTTTTTGTTGTTTTTAACCTATTTTTTCTGCTACTATTTTTAATACATAAATACTGTAGAAAACTCACCCAAAAAACTGTTTAAAACCATTAAAAACTTACCATGATCCGTGGCCCGTAAAAATCCAAAACCACCTTCGGTGCTGCCGTCGTTCTTCGTGTTCTTGGATATATTCAATATGTTCTTAAATAATCTAAATATATATTTAAAAATAAATAACTACCTATTACATCGATCATATATTCTGAATGATCATATTCTATCTATCACGATCAACCCCCGTGAAATAAATGACGATCATACAATCAAAATTAGAATGCCTGTAAAATAATGTTTGCACAGTTCTAAAGCTACCCGACCCCAATAACCATAAATAAAAAATAAAATTGCTCTAAAACTAATTTTTTGAGGCAAAACTACCAAGATAACTATTTTTGCAAACGATTTAAAAAAAATTAACAGGACGGGCAAACGCCAAAACAGGCTTTAGTTAAAATTTTTAATATTGAACGATCAAAATTAAAACCCGTGCTACCAAAGTTAATTTTAGAATAATACCTTTTACCGGTCAAATCTTCAATTACGATGTTGATTTTGAGTTAAAGCTCCCATAAGACCTTCTACTGTATGGAGCTGGTTTAGCCTACTTACATATTTATAGGACTACAGTAAGGACTTATGAAATAATTATGAGTACGACTTCAAGTGGAACACAGATACGTATTAGCAGTTTTCATAATTAAGCAAATCTTATAGCGGTATCTACAATTATGAAAAATTGGTAGCGATTTTATAATTCGTTGCAGGGGTTTTGCAATACGATTTTGGTGGAAGGGAATGAAGAGGGACCATGCAAGTAGATACGGGAGCCACTAATCATGTCTGCAATTCGTTATAGGGGTTCCAAAAAATTTGACAACTTAGTAATGGGAAGATTTACCTGCATATAGGCAATAATACAAAGGTAACAGCAGTTATAGTGAGAGCATTGTTTGTGGCTTTCACCAAAATCATCAGCGCAAATCATAGTGCATGTTGGTGTCTCCCATTAGGGTTGGTATATTGAAAATCATATTTTTTGTATTTAATTTTATTTTAATAAAATTAATTATTTATTTTATGAGAATATTTGTGAGCAATATATGTATATCATTTCTTTAATTTATACATGGATGTCCTTTATTCTGTATAGTATTTAATCTGGTGTGTAGAGTACGGTTTACACACATAAGATCAGATTTTAAGTTCTTGCAGAATATAAGTTTTATATTCACATATTAGATAGAAATGGACATATTATCGTATGACTGTAGCTGTGAGACCCTGTATTGTTCTTTTTTTATTTATATGCATATCTCATGTTTTTAGACATGCTTTAGCGTTTTTGCTTTAAAATGCATATATGTTTTTCGATACCTGTTTTGGTTAAACCGAGCATGCGGGGTTGCTTCCTGGGGTTGTAGGGAGTTACGGTGCGAATTTCAAAAATTCAAAAAAGAAAGATATTTTGGAGGCCTATAAATATCTGGAGTTAGATATTTTCAAAATATATTTTCAAAACGTAACTCATAAGTTTTCTCCTTTTTTCTCTCTGCCTTCTCTCTAACTTCTCGGGGGCTTGGAGCTTGGTTTTTGATAAACCAACTGCTGATCTTTAGTATCGACAACGTAGTCTACACATCCATCCGGATGGAATTCGATTTCGACGAAGCTCGGATTTGCACATGGATCGAGGCATCGGGTTTTTGACCCAACGAGATAGGATCTCAGATTCTACTGCTGTATAAGAGTTTTATATCCAATCTTATACTGTTTCACCGTTTAAAAATGCATGAAATGTGATTTTATGTTTTAGATCTGGTTTTTTTATTTAAAACTGTTCTTCAGCATTTTCGGTGGATGAAAAGGTTTGTTGTGGGTTTTCTTTCGAGGTTTCGGCATGGGGCTTGAGTGTGTGGATGTTTGAGAGTGTTGAACGAGTGTTTGATGGGTGTTTAGAGGTTCGATTTGAGTTTTGGAAGTAAAAATCAGTGAACTCGTTGCCCAAAAACAAAATCTGGGGAAGTTCAGTCGACTGAAATTTGGAGGTCAGTTGACTGAACCTTGTTTTGGGGAGTTCAATCGATTGGCCCAGGGGGTTAGTCGACTGAAATTGCTTATGCTTGGTTTCTCCTTTTCCAGTGAGATTTTTAGTCGACCGGCGGGTTGGGCCAGTCAATTAGGGTCCTATATGGGCTGTTTGTCGTGTTTTGGTGGTTTGGAGGTTGGGTGTTGGCTCTCCTCGTGTGGTTTGATGGATGAAAAAGGAGTTTTTACAAAAAAAATTGCGAGAAACGTGTTTATTGGAGGTTTGGAGCTAACCCTAGGGGTTGAGGCTCACTTTCTAAACGTTTTCATAAAATGTGTATGTTTTTACATATTTTAGTTTAATCTCCATGGTTTCATGGATTGGATCTCATGCTTATACATGTATTGTATAACTGCTTTTGGGGGAAAACATTGTGGAAATATTTTGTTTTGATCTCCTAGTGAGGGATGGATCTGTGTACATGTATAATGTACCGATTTGAGAAATATTTTTAGAAGACTATCTAGATATACCGGGATGACATGTATGTGGCATGAGTTGCCCTTGGTGTAAGTCCAGAAACGTGCACATAGTAGGTGCTCAGGTCCTTCGAGGTAGTTCCCGTAAACTGAGGTGGATGGGTACTCAGCTCCCTCGGGATCATAACCTGTAAATTGAGTGGTACCTTCATTGTGCTCCGTATAGAACCTGTGTGTATCTAGGCGATCCCATGATATCTAGGGGTTGATACTGGACATGAGTCTATAGTTATGACCTCTGTCCCCTGGTGATAGAGTCGGTACATAGGATCTTATTCTTCTATTCTGCGATGGTACATTCTGCGAGGGAACGATGTTTTGATTACTGTTTTTCCTTAAATGTGATTGGTTATTTGTAATAGTTGCATCACATGGTTTTAAGGATGAAAACAGGATTTTATGTTAATAAAACTATTTTGGGAGACTTGTGTGGTCTTATGAGAAAACTTGAGGGTTTTTGGATGGAAAACCTGTTTGGTTTGTGGTTGAATTCGCTCCCACCACATGATTGCATATTCCTGCTTTACAGCTTATTATCTGTTTTCTATTGGGCTTCGGCTCACGGGTGAAAATTTTCTATAAAACTATTTTCAGGTGATGATGTAGATGAGGAGTAGCATGGTGGTGCCCGTGGTGGCGGAAGACTTGTACAGTTTTTCTTCTTTTTGGTATGTCTGTTCCTGAAGGCAGGTTTTGTACGCCATAAGGCGATATATTGTACGCATGTTGAACTGTTGTCTTTCTGTATATTAGAGATATCTTTGGTTGGGTTTTTGTATGTTTCAGCAGACGGATTTTGCTGTATGAAAACCTATATTTTCATATAAAACTGGTGTATGGTGGATTTTCACGTGACCCCAGATTTTGGGGCGTGACAAGTTGGTATCAGTGCTCTGGGTTCGAATACCTAAGAGCTATGGGAAGAGGGGTTTATCACCTGGTGAGGTTGATTGTGGATGCTTGCTTGCATGTGTTTAAACGCTGGTTTATAACATGTTAATAGCTTTCTGAGCATGATAATTGTGTATATGTGGGCATGGAGGTTGAATCTCAAGATTGGTAAGTCTTGCCTTCGGGCATTTGGTTTAACCTGTTTAGAGGCCCAGTTAGAAGCGCATTTGGCCAACGTGTTTTCTTGCGGGGAATCTGAATACGTTATCCAAATTGACAAGTCTGTCTTGTTAGCTCTCCTTGGTATGTGAGACGTGTTTGCATAATCTTATATGGCTATGTGATAGCAGGATTATGTGTTTATGTTTCGTAGTAGCATGTTATAGGAAAGCTTATCCTGTTTATATTGCTTCCTATAGAACTATGTCCACGCGGGGAGTGCAAGGACGGGGTCGTGGCCGAGGCCGTGGCTGAGGACGTGCCTATGTTCAGGTTCCGGAGGAAGAGAACATTCCTACCCCACAGGAACAAGTGGGTTGTACTGATGTTGTCGGCGCTGATGTCGTCTATGAAATGTTAGCTACTATGAGAGCTGTGGCAGCAGCGACCAGAGCTAGTGTGAGGGTTCTTGAGCCGAGGGCTTCTGTAGCTATGCGAAAGTTTTGGCGATTGGATCCTCTGATCTTTTCTAGGGAACCGGACCCAGAGGTGGCTACTGAGTGGTTAGAAGTGACCACCTCCATCTTCGATACTCTGGATATCGAGGAGGATGCTTTGCATATAAAGTTGGCAGCGTTCCAACTGCGGGAAGATGTTAGAGAGTGGTGGAAGTTTTCCAACACCACTGCAGATTACGTGGGCTGCTTTCACGAGTCTTCTTGGAGAAGTATTTCCTGCGATCTTCGAGAGATACTTACCGAGAGGAGTTCATCTCCCTTGTTCAAGAGAATTTGTCTGTGGTCCAGTATGAGGCCAAGTTCGCGAATCTGTCGCGGTTCGCACCTGAGATGGTATCTACAGAGGAGTTACGCACTCGGAGGTTTGAGAGAGGACTTTGACCTGCTATTAAGGATAGGGTTGCAGCTCCGGATATAAAGGTGTACATCAAGTTGGTGGAATCTGCTATCCAGATCGAGAGCTCATTGGCAGATAGCCGCGGGATTAGAGAGAGCGGGAGCCAGTAGGGTAGTGGAGATGCATACTCCCAAGGGCGTAGGGGCAAGCGCTAGAGGTCGTCTATACCTAATTCTCATTTTGCTAGATCATCTCAGCCGCAGTCGTCTGCACCTACACTTTCAGTGGCCTCGACAGGCAGGCCAGAGCAGATAGGATTGATCTGTTATCGCTGTGGACAGTCGGGATATCGTTCAGTTGAGTGCCCGTAGAAGGGCTAGGGTCAGAGTTTAGCGCCCGTCCAGTCTTAGGCGAGAGACCCACCTATCTATTTTGGGTGTGGCCAGCCCGGGCATATCTGCATACTCTGTCCCATAGAGGAGAATGTTTAGGGTGTGACAGGAGCACCAGTTGCTTCATCAGTACAGAGGTGACAGGCTCTGCAGGAACCTAGGGCTCAGACGTATAGGTTTGCAGAGGGTGGTGCATCAGCTCAGTCGGTGAGGCAGCCATCGACTCAGAGGTATGGTGGACAGACCAGACTACCGTAGGCTAAGGCTTATGTTCTTGCTGATCGTAGTGCTTCTAAAACACTAGTGGCGTCTGATGCTGCTATTACACCAGCCATGATCAGAGGTACTCTTCTAGTCTTTAGATCATGGGCCAATGTTCTTATCGACACTGGAGCATCATACTCATTTATATCATCTGCATTTGTATCTGTTTTGGGGTTGAAAATGGACTGGTTGGGTAGTACCACGTATGTGGAGACCCCAGTTCATGGGAGTGTGAAATTGAGCCTCGTCTATAGAACCTGTGTGCTAGAGGTTGCTGGTCGTTGTCTAGAGTTTGATTTTATCATTCTAGACATGGCCACGCTTGATGTCATCCTAGGGATGGACTGGCTGACTACCTACCATGCCTTTATAGATTGTGAGCGACAGAGAGTGTCGATCTGTACGCCGGAGGGTGACTGCTTTTACTTTATGGGTGATCGGGATGAGGGCCTGATGTCTATGCCAGGTGCCACTCGGGTTCGAGGAGATTTTGGTTTTCTCTTTTTTGCACTCAGGTTAGAGGAGCCAAGTGGGGTTCGAGGGGTGTTGCCCCATGTGGTGTGCGATTACCCAAACGTCTTTCCGGATAACTTGTTTCAGTTGCCACCAAGTAGAGATGTGGAGTTCTCCATTGATCTTGTTTCGGGAGCTGCTCCTATCTCTATGCCATCGTACCATTTTGCACCGGCAGAGTTGCAAGAACTCAAGGTGCAGTTGCAAGAGTTGCTAGATAAGGGGTTTGTGCGGCTGAGTACATTGCTGTGGGGAGCTCCAGCTCTCTTTAGAAAGAAAAAGGATGGTTTGTTGTGTTTGTGTATAGACTACAGGAAGTTGAACCAGGTGACAGTGAAGAACAAGTATCCGATGCCGAGGATCGACGACTTGTTTGATCAGTTAAGAGGGTCCCGTTGGTTTTCTAAGATTGAGTTGACGTCAGGGTATCATCAACTAAGGATCAGGGACGAGGACATAGCAAATACCGCCTTTCGGACTCGTTATGGTCACTACGAGTTTCTAGTTATGCAGTTCAGTTTGACGAACGCCCCTGCTACATTTTATGGGTCTGATGAATCGTATTTTCCACCCTTATTTGGATGGTTTTGTAGTCGTGTTCGTGGATGACATTATTATCTATTCACCAACGAGGGGGATGCATGAGGAGCATCTGCATGTTATCTTGCAGCTTCTGAGAGAACATCGCTTATATACGAAGTTTGAGAAGTGTGAGTTTTAGATGACAGAGGTGAGATTCCTTGGACACGTGGTGTCAAAGGATGGGGTATCAATGGACTCATCTAAGACTGATGCAGTGACGGATTGGCAGCGACCGAAGAATATTTTTGAGAAACGCAGTTCTCAGTCTGGCAGGTTATTATCGGCGATTTGTGAGGGATTTCTCTAGGCTTGTAGCACCGATGACGCGCTTGACGCAAAAGGGAGTCACGTTTGTATGGAGCGAGTCTTGTGAGTCAGCTTTCCAGGAGCTGAAGAGAAGACTGACCAGTGCACTAGTTCTGGTTGTTCCAGAGCGAGGTCTGGGATATACTATGTATTGTGACGCGTCACTTGATGGTTTTGGCTTTGTGTTGATGCAAGGAGGCAAGGTTGTAGCCTATGGCTTGCGATAGCCGAAGACACACGAGAGAAATTACTCAACTCATAATCTGGAGTTAGCAGCTGTGGTCTTCGCCGTAAAGACATGGCGGCATTATTTATATCGTGAGCATTTCGAGGTCTTCTCTGATCACAAGAGCCTAAAGTACTTGTTTTCACAGAAGGACTTGAATCTTGGCTAGCGAAGATGGATGGAGCTGTTAGCGGACTACGACTTCTATTGGCAGTACCATCCGGGTAAGGCAAATGTCGTAGTTGATGTACTCAAAAGCAGGTTTTACGGCTCGTTAGCTTTTGTAGCTATACGAGAATGGATTATGCTTGCAGATGCTGGGAAGTTTGATTTGAGTCTCGGGGAGATAGCGGGAGGTGCGACCTTATATAAAGTTACTTTACAGCCCACATTGGTTGCTTGCGTGTTAGAAGCCCAGAGGACCGATCAGGAGGCTTTGATGATACGAGACCGCATTGGTGGTGGGGCAGATACAGCGGAATGGGTGATGAATTCAAATCAGAGTCTGAGGTTGTTAGGGCGATTGTTTGTACCGGAGTCTTTCCATGCTGAGGTGCTACATGGGTTTCATCACTCACGTCTTACAGTGCATTCGAGAGGCACGAACATGTACCACAACCTACGCCGTCAATTCTAGTGGACGGGAATGAAGAGGGATGTGATCCGATTCATTTCTTGTTGCTTTACTTGTCAACAAGTGAAGGTGGAACACCAGAGACCTGCAGGATTATTGCAGCCATTGCCTGTGTCTGAGTGGAGTATGAGAATGTCACTATGGATTTTGTTTCAAGACTTCCACACTCGCCGAAGGGACATGATGTTGTTTGGGTTGTAGTGGAGAGGCTGACAAAGTTAGCACATTTTATGCCTATTCGAGTGAGAGACTTAGTGGACAGATTGAGCAGATTATACATTCAGGAGATAGTTCGACAACACGGAGAACCGGTGACTACTGTTTCTAATCGAGATCTATGCTTTACATCGCGATTTTAGCAGAGTCTTCAGGTGGCTTTGGGGACGAGCTTGACTTTTAGTATAGCTTTTCATCCTTCAGACCGACGGTCAGTCTGAGAGGACCATTCATATTTTAGAGGACATGCTGAGAGCCTGTGTACTTGTTTTTTTGGGTTCTTTGGGAGGATCATCTATCTTTGGCAGAGTTTGCATACAACAATAGCTATCAGTCCAGTATTGGGATGGCACCGTATGAGGCTTTGTATGGTAGACCGTGTAGATCGCCTGTTTGTTGGACAGAGGTGGGAGAGACCACTGTTTTGGGACCCGACCTAGTGCGAAAGACGACTGAGGTGATTACAGTGATTCGTCAGTGACTGGTGACAGCTCAGAGTCGCCAGAAGAGTTATGTTGATCGGATGAGGAGACCATTCGAGTTTACAGTGGAAGACCATGCCTTTTTAAATGTCTCACCACGGAGAGGGTTGATGTGATTTGGTCGTAGCAGGAAGCTATCACCACGTTTTATCGGACCATTTGAGATCCTGCAAAGGATTGGGGTGGTAGCATATCATTTTTCTTTGCCACCTCAGTTAGCCTCTATGCACGTCTTTCACGTTTCTATGCTTCGGAGGTATGAGCCAGATCCGTCTCATGTGTTAGATTGGACTGAGTTGCGGGTTGAGGAGGATGTGACGTATAAGGAACATCCCGTGAAGATTCTGGATACAAAGGAACAAGTGTTGCAGGGGAGAACGATTGCCTATGTCAAAGATTAGTTATTTACAATAGTTGCATCACATGGTTTTAAGGATGAAAACATGATTTTATGTTAATAAAACTGTTTTGGGAGACTTGTGTGGTCTGATGGGATAACTTGAGGGTTTTTGGATGGAAAACCTGTTTGATTTTTGGTTGAGTTTGCTCCCACCACATGATTGCACATTCCTGCTTTATAGCTTATTATCTGTTTTCTATTGGGCTTCGGCTCACGGGGGGGAATTTTCTGTAAAACTATTTTCAGGTGATGATGTGGATGAGGAGTAGCATGGTGGTGCCCGTGGTGGCGGAAGACTTTTACAGTTTTTCATCTTTTTGGTATGCTTGTTCCTAAAGGCAGGTTTTGTACGCTATAAGGCGATATATTGTACACATGTTGAACTATTGTCTTTCTGTTTATGAGAGATATCTTTGGTTGGGTTTTTATATGTGTCAATAAATGGATTTTGATGTATGAAAACCTATATTTCCATATAAGACTGGTGTATGGTGAATTTTCACGTGACCCCGGGTTTTGGGGCGTGATAGTAGCACAGAGTCTTAGTAGGCCTGTCTTAGTTACGAAAAATAAATAATAGTATCTATTGTTCTAACTCTCTATTCTAGTACACTTTGTGTGTATTGAATGGGACACATTGGGCTAACTAATTTTATACTGACTATATAAATTAACTCGCTTCCCGAAATTATTATAAATAGTGTTTATGCTCTTAATCTTCAAATAATTATTGATTTGTGTATATTTAATATTCGTTATTTTGATTCATTAGAAGGTGCGATCTTATATAGGTTTATATTCCTGGTGAGTTGAATAGCGGTATTATGTATATGGTCAATATTAATTATTGACATAATCCACGTCTCGAATGATCGGGATTGATGGTACCTCCTTAAGGAAGCTTATAAATTTTGACTGGACCAAACCCTGCAGGTGGATTTAATTATTCGACGGTCAAATAAATTAAGTGAAAGGGTTTAAGAAATTTTAAGATGCCGATTAAATTAAATTGTCAGTAAGTAAATTTAATTGACGGGTATCGAAAATATTAACGTGGGAAGAAATGTTAAGCATTTAATAACAAGAGTTAAATGCAAGATGGTATTGAGATTGTGGGTCAGAGTGCAATTATAATTCTTTAGTTGTGTGAATTGTAATATAGTGTATTATAGAAATTGCAAAAATTGCTGCAAAATTTTCATAATTGCAGATACCGTTATGAGGATTGCTTAATTGCAAAAACCACTGGATACGTATCTGTGCTCTACTGGAAGTTTGACTCTAATTACTTCATAGGTCTCTGTTGTAGTCCTATAAATATGCGGCTAGGCTGAATCATATTCATAACTTGTCTTCAAGACTAAAAGTATCCAAGTTCTACCGGTACGAGTTCTCGATAGATTATACCCACACTATATTTGAGAATCACATAAGGGAATACAATAAAAGGTTTGATAAGAGCTTCAACTCGGAATCAAAAATGTAGTTGACGATTTGACCAGTAAAAGGCATTCTTCTAAATTAAATATGGTTGCACAGATTTTATTTTAATCGTTCGACGTCAAAAGTTTTATCTGGAGCCCGTTTCGGCGTTTGTCCATCCTATTAATTTTTTTACCAAAAATCGTTTACAAAAATAATGATCTTTACAGTTTTGCCTCCAATAATTGGTATCAGAGCCGTTTTTTTTTTGTTTACAGTTATTAGGGCCTGGTAGTTTTGAAACTGTGCTAATTTTATTTTGCAGGCGTTCTAATCCCGATTTTATGATTATTATATTATTTTCCAAGTTTGATTGAATTGTTTGAATGATGATTTAATTTTTTAATCACGAGGATTGATCGTGATAGATTAAGGGTTTTCTAGTATCGAATGTGAGCCTTCGGGACATAGGTATCAATGTAATAGCTAGTTTTAGATTTTTAAATATCTGTTTCAAATATTTAGGAAGAGGTTAAATATCAAAGAACACAAAGAATAGGTAGCGGCACCGACAGTGGTTTCAGGTTTTTACGGGCCACAAATCGCGGTAAGTTTTTAATAGTTTTAAAATAGTTTTTTTTGATGAGTTTTTGCAGTATTTATGTAATAAAAATAGCAACAAAAATAAGAAAAAAACAACAAGAAAAAAATAGCAAAAATAGCTTACCACCAATAGCTTTGTCGGGGCAATTTTGATGTTTTTTCGGGCATTTTTGGGACTATTTGTTGACCAATTTTTTAGCCATAAAATAACAGTAAACTTACCTTAAAAGACTGTAAAAAAAACACTAAAAAAACTGGGGAAAAATAGTGCACAAAGCAGGCGGCATTCTGGCAGCGGCGCTGGTTCAGCGCTATTTTTTGGGCTATTTTTGAACTATTTTTTAGACGTTCCTCGAAGCAATGAGTTGCTGGATATTTGAGGTATTTCAAAAAAAACTGGCACAAAAAAACCACCGAAAAAAGCACAAATCGGCGGCTATTTGGTGTGGGCTACCTACAGCTGCGGCGACTATTTGACAAATTTTTGGGCTATTTTTGAGATGTTTTTTGATAAAAAAAATACTACTTTGTGAGAGCTATTTTTTATATAAGAAGCATCGAAAACGGAGTACCTAGGTGGCAGCAAAAGCCGCCTGAATATGGCAACTATAGGTGGCAGCGGCAACGCAGTGTTGGCCGACGATATAGGGCTATCTCGGGGCTATTTTTGGTCGTTTTCTGATATGATAGAAGACCGTGATATGATATACTAATATATCACAGTGTATCATAAAATTCTAATGCAATCGAGATACAAAATGAGATAGGAACAAGAATTATTACAACTTATCTTCAACAGGAGATTGAAATTCTTTAGCGTTTCACTTTGATCATAAAATTAAGATATATGCATATTGTGTTTATATACATATGAACTATGTGGATAATGTATATCTGTTTTATTTTTTTCTGTTAATTCAATTAATTTTAAAATTTAATTTTAATTAAAATATTTTATAATAAAAAATAAAAATAAGTTTTTTAAATTAAAATTTTTAATTAAATAAAAAAACTTTAGATATTTTATTTTTTACAAAATATCACGTTTAAGATGATTTTTCATAAAATTGGATATTTTGGAAAAATCTGAATATTAATTTCAAATTTTGAATTAATTAAATAAAAAAAAATTTAATCGAAATAAATTATTATTTTTTGAAAAATGTGGAACATAAAAAAAATAAATAATACATTTAAGTACTACTTTAGTTGAAAAGTTGAAGAAAAAATTGTGCATTTATTAAATTTTACTTGTTACGTATTTAAACACGAAAAGGTAGTTTGAAAAACTGGAATCTTTAGAGTTGTTAACACGGAAAGATGTTTGATTCTTTCAGATCGTGTGGCTTTTCGAAATTAATAAATTTATTTTAATTAAACAAATTTTTATAACACTAAAAATACTTTAAAAATCTAAGTGGGAGAAAAAATTTATTCATAGATAAATCTCGCAGTCTCTATCACCAGTTTGCAGGCGATGTAATTAAACCTTGCATATTAGCAATAAGCTCTTCCTCCCCATCGGACAAATTAATTGCGGTATCGCTAGTACAAATCTCATTTAGGGATAATTCTAGATAATTGTTAGTGTGAATCACTTCTCTATCTGAAGGGTTCGTTATGAAGTGATTGATTTGGTATTAGATGATGGTTAACACTTAGCTGTATATAATAGTATCTTCTCCATCTGAGTCACTGCTATTATATATTGGACCAAAGCTATGTCAGGTATTTAATTTTACTTGACAGGGTTAGTTGCTTAGATAGTAAAATTAATAAGAATTGGCTTGTCTGATCATACGATAGATAGTAAACGTATTCCCATCGAGACATGCTATTCACTAGGTATCAGGCTATTGGTGAATTTCTTTTAAAATGGTAGAGGGAATCAAATTAAAATATTTTTAAAATATTGCTCATCATAATTAACGGTATTTTTAATTATGTGATTCTCATAATTAAAATGGCTTTTAACTCACTCGCTTCAATACTCTAAGAAAATAAACTTACGGGACCAAATTATGTTGACTGGAAACAAAATTTGGACATTATCTTAACTGCCGAGGATTTTAAATTTGTATTAATTAAGATATGTCCATTGGTACCTAATGTGGGGGCGATCGAACTGGAAACCCAAGACCATAAGAAGTGACAGAATGCTGATCAGATGGCTCGTAATTACATTTTAGCTTCAATATCAAATGTTTTGCAGCATCAGCATCATTCTATGCCTAGTGCCTATGACATGATTATGAACCTCAAAAAAATATTTGGAGATCAAAATCGTGCTGTTAGGCAGGTGGCCATAAAATCTCTAATGAATGCAAACATGTCGGAAGGCACCCCAATTAGAGATCATGTTCTGAAGATGATCAGTCTTCTAAATGAATTGGAGATCCTAAGAGCAAAAATTGATGGAAAAACTCAGGCCGTTATCATACTCCAGTCACTACCTAAAAGTTTTAAGCAGTTTTGCCTAAACTATACCGTGAATGAGTTCTGCTTTTCATTTGCAAAACTTCTTAAGAACCTTCAAGCAGTCGAGGGTATTCTTTAGAAGCCAGGTTTTGTTTATGTGGTTGAGAAAAGTTCTTTATCTAAGTCGAAAGACAAGAAGAAAAAAAAGGTTCAGACACAGAGAGGCACAGCTCCAAAAGCAGTTAAAGGACCAAAAGCTGGTGTGAAGAAGCCGAGAGGCAAGTGCTATGACTGTAACTAGTTTGGGCATTGAAAAAAATAGTGTATGATTTTTCTCAGTATGCAGAACAAACTAGGTAATTTCTATTCACTGGTGGTTAGAACATATTTAGCGGTGTTATTTACCGGTTCCTGGTGTGTAGATACGGGAGCCACTAATCATGTCTGTAATTCTTTGTAGGGGTTCCAAAAATTAGACAGTTCGGTGATGAAAAAATATACCTGCACATGGGCAACAACATAAGGACAGTAGCAGTTGTAGTAGGAGATGTCACTCTCAGTTTTAGTAGAGATAGGATACTTATTCTAAAAGATTGTCTTTATGTACCTTTGATTAGAAGAATTTTAATTTCAGTCTCGAGCTTAATAAAGAAAAAATATTCTATTCATTTTAGTAACTCTGTCGTTGTGAATAAAAATAAACATTTTATTTGTTCTGGTACATTGGTGGATGATCTGTTTATCGTATCTCCTATTTCTCCTACACTGTAACTAACTAAAATGAATAACACATCTAATTTACCATATAAGAGAAAGTTTTCTTTTTGAATGAATCAAACATCTCTTTGGCACATACGCTTGGGTCATTAACCTAAAAAGAATAAATAGACTGGTCGCAGATGGACCTTTGAGTTCATTAGAAGTGGAGGCACTTCCAGTCTTTGAATCTTGCTTAGAGGGTAAGATGACCAAGAGGCTCTTTCCGGTCAAAGGCTATAGAGTTAAAAAACCATTAGAGCTGGTTCATTTTGATGTGTGTAGTCTTATGACAATCCGGGTTAGAAGTGGCTTTAATTACTTTATTAGTTTCATTGATGACTACTCAAGATATGGATACATTTACCTGATGCACCGTAAGTCTGAATACTTTGAAAAATTCAAAGAATCTAAGGCGGAGGCAGAGAAGCATCTGAGTAAAAATATCAAATCAGTATGATCCGATCGTGGTGGAAAATACCTCTTTGGAGAGTTTAGGGATTATCTATCATCAAAAAGGATTATATCCTAGTTGACTGCACCTGGTACTTCGCAGCAGAATGATGTAGTAGAAAGAAAAAATAGGACTCTTATGGAGATGGTAAGGTCTATGACGAGTTATTCAGGTTTACCTGATTCGTTTTGGGGACTCGCCTCAGAGACAGCGGCTTATATTCTGAACTTGGTACCTTCTAGGTTAGTACCTTCTACTCCCACAATATTGTGAACGGGTGTAAACCTAGTTTGAAGCACATTTAGATTTAGGGGTGTCCAGTACATGTGCTAAAAGATAACGCGGGTAAGTTGGAACTGAGAACAGGAGTCTGTTTCTTTGTGGAGTATTCTAAGGAAAGAAAGGGTGGTTTGTTTTATAATCCTAAGGATCAGAAGGTCATTGTTAGCACCAATACCCGATCCTTGGAAGAGGATTATATTATGGACAACATGCCCAAAAGAAATATTGTTCTAGAAGAACGGAGAGAAAATACCAATAGAACGGAAGAGAAATCACAAGTCACTGATATCCTATTACCTCTTCGTAGTGGGAGGATTATCGAGAAAGGTGCAAATCAAGAATAAGGTGCTAATGCATAGGGTTCAGATTTTGTATAGTTAGTTACTGCTAGTACACAGACACAGGTAGTATCTCGTCGTAGTGCGAATGTTGTTCATCAACCTGATCGGTATATGTTATTGGGAGAGTCTTTTGACAAGATCCTGGTAGAACTGAATATCAAACTCTGTAATAACAATGAAGCACTTCAGGACAAAAACGTAAATCTTTTGCATAGAGCTATAAATTCTGAAATAGAATCTATGTATTCTAATCTGGTCTAAAAACTTGTAGAACCACTCGAAGGGATAAAATCTATTAGATGTAAGTGGATCTACAAGTAGAAGAGAGGAGCAAATGGGAAGGTTGAAACCTTCAAAGTTAGGCTTGTTGTAAAAGAGTTTCCTCAGAAAGAAGGGATCAATTATGAGGAAATCTTTTCACTGGTAGCCATGCTTAAGTCTATCTGAATTCTTTTATCCATTGCTACTCATTTCGATTACGAAAGCTAGCAAATAGATGTCAAGACAGCTTTTCTTAACGGAAGTCTTGACAAGTGTATCTATATGATACAACTAGATGGATTCATTGCAAAGGGCCAGGAGCACATGTTGTAGAAGTTTAAGAGATCTATTTATAGACTTAAGCAGGTATCGAGGTCTTAGAACACTCAATTTGATCAAGTCATAAAATCTTTTGGTTTTGATCAGTGTCTGGATGAGTCCTGTGTGTACAAGAAGCGTAACGAAAGCATGGTGATTTTTTTTGTACTTTATATAGACGATATCTTATTCATCAGAAATAATGTGGGGGCATTATTTATGGCTAAAGTATGATTATCTAGGCAGTTTGATATGAAGGACTTGGGAGAAGCCAGTTACATCGTTGGAATCAAGCTTATGCGAGATCGAAAACAAAGAATGTTGGGCTTATCACCGGCAACGTATATCGATGTATCCTTGCTCGTTTTAGCATGCAGGATTCTAAGAAAGGGTTTCACCATTTCAGGCATAGAATCACTCTATCCAAGGATCAGTGTCCTAAGACACCTGATGGGATAAAGAAGATGAAGGCGGTTCCTTATGCTTCAGCAGTAGGAAGCCTCATGTATGCTATGCTTTGTACTAGACCAAACATCTTATTTGCCGTTAGCATGGTTAGCAGATATCAGTTTAATATAGAGCAGGAGCATTGGACTGTAGTAAATAATATAATCAAACACCTGAAATGGACTAAGAATTATTATATGTTGGTTTACCAGATAGATTGTTTAGTACCTTTAGAGTACACAGACTCATATTTTCAATCTAAAATGGATGCTGGAGGCAAAACTGCCAAGATCATTATTTTTGCAAATAATTTTCAGTTAAAAATTAACTAGATGGGTAAATGCTTAAACGGGCCCCAAATAAAAATTTTGACATCGAACAATCAAAATTAAAATCCGTGCAACCAAAGTAAATTTAGAAGAATATCTTTTACCGATCAAATCCTTAACTACGTTTTTGTTCCCAAGTTAAAACTCCCATCAGACCTTCTATTGTATTCCTTTATGCGATTCTCGAATATAGTGTGGGCTATAATTTTCAAGAACTCCTACTGGCCGAACTTGGATAGCTTTAGTCTTGAAGACAAGTTATAAAACTGGTTCAGCTTATCCGCATATTTGTAGGGCTACAGTTGGGACCTATGGAGTAATTATGAGTAAGACTTTTAGTAGAACACAGACACCCATCAGCGATTTTTGCAATTAAACAAACCTCATAATGGTATTTGCAATTACAGAAAAGTAACAGTGATTTCTATAATTTTCATAAAACTCTGAATTACAATTCACACCATTAAAGAATCGGCATCTTATAATTTCTTAATTACTGACAATTTAATTTAATCGGCATCTTATAATTTCTTAAATCCTTTTGCTTAATTTATTTAACCGCCGGATAATCAATTCTACCTGCAAAGTTTGCCCCGGTTAGAACTTATAAGCTTCCTTAAGGGGGTATCGTCATTCCCGATCTTTCGAGACGTGGTTCCGTCAATAATTAATATTCATTATATAAATAATACTGCTATTCAACTCACCGGGACTATAGATCCATATAAGATTGTACCCTCTAATGAATCAAAACAACGAATATTAAATATACACAAATTAATAATTATTTCAGAATTAAGAGTATAAGCACTATTTATAATAACCTTGGAGTGTGAATTAATTTATATAATCAGTATAAAATTAATTACCCCAATGTATCCCATTCAATACACACAAAGTGTACTAGCACAGAGAGTCAGAACAATAAACGACGGTATTTTGTGTGTAAGCTGTACTTTACATAGCAGATTAAATACTGTATAGAATATCGGACTTTAATTTACTTTAAATTCAGTTTTAATCAATTAAAATATTCCTTATTTAATCGTAATAAAATAAACAATTTGGTTTCGGAGTAGCAGATGGAAGTGGGATAACCTTATTGTCAATGAGTTCCTGAATCTCATGACGCAATCTCATGCATTTGTCAGTCATATGCCCATAGACATGGTGATAAGCGCAATACTGGAAAGCATTGTACCTTAGAGGTAGGGGATCAGGTGTAGCCATAGGATCCAATAGCTTGATAAGCCCCTTCTCGACAAGTCAGTTCAAGATTGTGGACAACGAAATGTTAAGGGGAGTAAAGACTCTCCTTGGCTATTACTGTGACTACTGGTTGTTGTTTGATTACTGGGTGGAGGTTGAGGGATTTAAAAGGTTAACCTTGTTTGGATGAGAAACAAGGTTGGTAGAGGTGGGCTGGTTCTAATTGTTGGTGGGGAAAGGCCTCCTCGATTTTTTACAAGGTTCAAATTTCTCAATGTGCCCGGATTGAATTACATCTTCAATTTTCACCCCGGCATCAAATAGTTGCTCAAAAGTGGAGAGAGATTATGTGATCAGTTGACCAATTTATCATCTTGGCTACTTTTCCTCTCCATCAAGTCAGGAAATCAACAAATGATTCCCGATTCTCTTACTAGGTGGTTTCCAACTCTCGAGTGATCACGTCTAACTGGACATTATAACTGTATTGGCTGATGAATACTGTGGATATATTCTCCCATATTCTATTCTTAGCAACATCAAGGGAAAGGAACCACCTCTTATCTGTCCCCAAAAGTGAGCGATGGAAAAGTTGAGCCTTCAACTGGTCATCGATCGCCATGGCAGAGAGGGTACCGACGTACATTCTCAGATGGATTCGAGGATCACCAATTCCATTGAAGTTCTCCATTTTTGGCATTCTAAACTTTTTCGACAGCTTAGCATAGAGGAACAAGCATAACCCCCTACATCTAGCATATACTCTTTGGCCCCTTTTGTCTTCCTCAAAACTTTTTCCATGCGATCAATTTTCTCCGCCAGTGTGGACTCTCTAGACTGAGCAGTGTTTTCCTCTTCTACTAAGACCGGGCGGGGAACCCGAGGTGGCACAACAGCCTGTGGTGCATCTTGGCCCTGGTTATCATCCCAAAAATCCTTACCATTTTCATTCATATCCTCTAGCTGTCTATTTACACCTGGAAATGGGCCTAAATTGCCTAAATTTGTGCTCGACAATGGCTCTAAGCCTGGGTTTGCTGCTCCACGACCCTCTGTATGTCAGTAATCACCTTCATCAGGACTATCAGATTCACTTCATTCTCTATCATTTCAGATGATTCAGTTGACTGTTCTAATATCTCGTACAGTCTACTTGTCACTGATCTAACCCAGACACATGCTGACTGTGACCTCTCTAGCTCAATGGTCCAATACCCGAAGCAAAACTTGGATCCCAAATGCAGAGTCATCAGTATTAGACACTTCTCAAAAAAGAATTCTGACGATAAGTAGCAAACCACAAGCAGATAATCACTAAAACTGAAGGAATACCCTTGTTAGGCTCATACTGACGGCATAATAACTGAAAACCCAAAAACCAGGATGAATGGGACTAACAACACTTCAAAAGGAAGGCCTATCCAAAGAACCTAAAGGATGAAATGGGCAGCACTCTAGCAAGAAATGCAGCTCTAAGCCAAAGAGATCAGTTTAACTTAAGAGTTTAAGGAAAAATAGGTAGCACTCCAGTAAGAAAAATAGCTTTAACTCATATAGGTCTATAAGATAAGATCCTAGACAAGGGTTCAGAGAAAATAAGCCTAAATAAAACTAGGGGTATAAAATTGACAGCCTAGAAAGAACCCGAAAGAGAGAGGAAATCTATCATAAAGTTTTTAAACCAAAATACGAGCATGACCTCGAGAAGAAAACTAACGGCATGAAAGCCAAGTAAGGCATAGAACAAAACCCGGGTAAGAACTCGAAGAAAAAACTAACCTAATCAGTAAAGGATAACAGAAAATTCAAGACAAACTCGAAAAAAGGAACTAACCTAAACCGAACAAACAATCCTAACAAAAGCAAATAAAACATACAATTAACAAAATAAATAATTCCACTGGGTTAGTAGCACCTGATGGGGCGGTTATAAGCTACTATAAGCAGAAATGGCTAGTTGTGGTCAATAATCAGAGTACCTTCTGAATAGAGCCAAAAATATACCTTCAATGCCCAGTGTGGTGCACGACATAGTCAAGCGGTACATACGAACTCTTTTACCGAACCAATGAAAGCGTGCAGCCAGTAAAACTTATCCGTCTTCCCAACATAGCCCCGAAATAGTAAACTGACCGGGGTATCGGGTCGACCAGGCAGTGGGTTGAGAACAATGCATATGCGTATGAGAATGCAAATAAGAAAATCATATTTAAAACCAATAATGTTTTCAAGTCTAGCCCTCTTATTTAATTTTAAAAATCAGTTCCCAAAAGAGTTGCCAAAAAATACTGTGGTACTGGAATTTTGGAGTTTTTGGAGTTCAAAAATAAGGTATTTCAAGAAATGTTTAGAAAATATTTTAACACATTGAAAACAAAATTTTAAAAACTCATTTTGTTGAAAATAAAGTCGCCACTTGATTTTTAAAAAAAATCAAAAAAAACAAAAATGGGCCACTGATCTTTAAAATGTTAACCAGAGAAAAATGGTCCGGGCGCTAAGGTACGAATTGGAGAAGGTGTTAAGCACCCCATTCTCTCAACTGTATGGTTGACCTCTATTAATCATCATTGATTCTTAATTAGATTTCTCAAGTGCATGCAAATATAAAAAATAGAGGCGAATAGAGAACATTCAAAATCAAATAAGAAAAATACATAGCATAAGTATATAAAACGCCAAAATAAAGCAAATAAGAAAAGAAAATCGTAAGTCCTATGGCATGCAGTTTCTAGTTAAAGGATACATAGAGCAAACCCACACATGGCATGATTCAAATAAAAGAATAGAAAATATGTTAAAGGTAACGAAAATAAATAAACATGAATTGTTAACAATATAACCTAGACCATTTTAAACATGATTTTAAATGAATTATACCAAACATGCATATTACCAAATATCATAAAAAATTGCACTAACATGTTTAACTTCTATTAAAGAGTAATACTAAACTAAAAATTTTAAAAAAAAGAGGTATGTAAAAATCTTATATTAAAACTTAATAATAAAAAAAATAATTAAACTAATAACAAGAGTTTTATAAGAAAATTTACAAAAGAAAATTAAACCAAAAAAGAAAGGTTTTAGAAGAGAAAGAAAATACTAAGAAAATAAAACTAAGATATCATAATTATAACCAATAGAAAAAAACCTAATTATTATCATGGATTTTAGGGGGTTTTATGTAAAAAAAACTAAACAAATAAAAGAAGAGTAAAACAAATATTATAAAAAGAGAAACATAAGCTAACATTAATAAATTTTGGGAATTTTGATGTTGAACAAAATAAGATAAAAGAAAAATGAATACTACTTAAAAGAGAAAATTAAACTAACATTAAAAAGAGAAAATTAAATTAACATTAAAAAATTTAATGCCTAAAAGAAAAGAAAAATTAAAAAAAAACATTATTAAAGAAAAATTAAACTAACATTAAAAAATTTTGTAAATAAAAGAAATGAAAAGGAAAAGGAATATTATTAACATTAAAAGATTTGGTAAGAAAAGAAAAGAAAAGGGACAATAAAAGAATACTATGAGAAGAAACCCCGCATTAAAAAATTTTGTGAATAAGAAAAAAGAAAAGAAAAAAATATTATTAAAGGAAAATTAAATTAACATACTAACAAATGAGAATAACAACTATTACGTAACAATATAATTAAGAAATATAAAATATGGGTGCAATATTGATAATTATAACCATATGAATATTAATGTATTGATTATAACAATAACGATATTGTGAGTCGCAATTGCAAAATTATGTTAGCACTATTTATTGAACTTTTAAATGTGAACAAAATTATAACTAAGAAATTAATAAGAAGTATCCAAACTATGCACATTAGACTAAACTCATACTTACAATTCCATAAATAAAATGGTGCATTCAACTAACTATAGATATGAATGAGATATGAGAATTGAAATTAAAGTTAACCCAACCACTTGAAGGATAGAAGGTGGAGAAAGAAAGGTCGGAGATTCAAACTGAATACTTGGATCGCAAATGAATCCTCAAGTCGGAAAATGATGATCGGCAGACCAATCCTCAAGCGATGATCCAATCCAAGTTATGGTTTTAGTATCAGTAGTCAAGTTGTCAGTGCTTCAGCAGGGTTTTGGCGTCGGGGTTTGTATTCTCCCGATGCTTTGGCAGAGTCTCTCTCACCAAAATTTTATCCTGAAAAACATACCAAGGGCACAACACTTATAGATTTCTTCAACCAATGAAATACTGACACGTTTTGGGACACATTAGGCTATTTGGAGTTGGCGGTCGCTGGATTCAGAGTGGGCGATCGCCACAAAAATTGAGCTTCCAAGAGTTTCTTATGGCAATTTCCACAATGAAGTTGGAGACCCCATGGTTTGTAGCAATTGCTACCTTTGGCTAGGGTTTCCAAGAGTTTCTTGTATAGGTCGCCACAATGAACATGGCGACCCCAAGGTTCCAACATGGCGGTTCAATATTTTGAAGTTGGCAACTCAAGGTGATTTCACTGGTTTGAAGGTTTTGAACATTAGGTTCAAATACCAAGTTTGGGTCATTTCCCGAGAATTATTCAGAAGCACTATTCTACTTGTTTTCATCATCGGATTCACTCGGATCAACCTAAGATTAGGCGGGATCAAATTGGGGTGTCTACAGACTCTAGATACAACTTTTAATGTCGAACCATCAAAATTAAAACCTGTGCAACCAAAGTTAATTTAGAATAATACCTTTTTACCGATCGATTTTTCAACTACGATTTGATTCCTAGTTGAAGCTCCCACCAAACCTGTTACTGTATTCTCTTATGCGATTCTCGAATGTAGTGTGAGCTATAATCTATCGAGAACTCATACCAGCAGAACCTGGATAGCTTTAGTCTTGAAGACAAGTTATGAATATGGTTTAGCCTACCTGCATATTTATAGGGCTACAGGAAGGACCTGTGGAATAATTATGACAAAAACTTCTCGTGGAACACAGATACGTATTCAGCGGTTTTCGCAATTAAGCAAATCTCATAGCGGTATCTGCAATTATGAAAACTGTCACGCCCCAAACTCCGGGCCACGTGAAACACCCAAAAATAATCAACCACAACACCTAGCCCGAGAATACACTCCCTAAATAAACATACATGCATTGTAAATAAACGCCAAACGGCTTACATTACAAGGCTCCAACACCGAGAAACATGTATTAAGCATACATGATACAGATAGAAACAAAAAAGAAGACTATAACTCTTCTACCTCTCCAACACCTCTAGATCAACCAGCGTGACAGGTACCTAAAGAAAGGCAAATCCAACACTGTGAGCTAAGGCTCAACAGAAACTAGACAAGCATGTAGTATAAACAAAACATGCTAGGAAAATGAAGTGCAGGTTTAGACTCTCTTTCAAGCATTGAAAATAGTTTGAAAATGGTTTTAGATCTCGACTCACAAAAGCCATTAAAAATAGTTTTCACAAGCAATGGGAAAGCGAGGATAAAAACCATTTTCTGACTCATCAGAGCCTTGAAAACGATTCCAGTATTACGACTCCCATAGGCTGTTAATACAGTATTTCGACTCCCGTAGGCTAATAATACAGTTTTAAGAAAATTAGTCTATCCGTCCCAATATGCAATACATGCAAGCCATGAATCTTCTTGGACTTTACCGAAGAACCGCAGCCCCCATCTATGCAGCGCACACAACCCGTGCAACACACACATCTTCACGGACTTTCACCGTAAGACCATAGCCCACAACTATTCAACGCACACAACGCACGCAACCCATGCAACACATACAACACACGCCACCCGTGCAACACACACAACGCACGCCACCCGTGCAACACACACATCTTCATGGACTTTCACCGTAGGACCATTATCTGTCATAATCGCATTCCTTGTTAACCAGGGTCAACGAATATCTTCACGGACTTTCACCGTAGGACCAATATCCGCCCTCATAGACAATTTTACAGACTTTCACCGAATGACAATTGTCCGCCCCACATATGTAATTTACGGACTTTCACTGAGGGACCAATGCCCGCCCCACATATGCAATATAGACACAATTCTACGTATCAACAAGCATCTCTACACATACTTATACCACGGGATAAAATCACATATAACAGAATAACAAAACCCAAAGCCCTAAAGGCATCAAGACCACAGAGGCCACTCACCTGCATATCATGCACAAAGATAAACTATCCACAGTTTTATAGGCACAAAAGCACGTATAAATGCCAAAAACAATCAACCACAACACCCAGCCCGAGAATATACTCTCAAAATAGACATACATGCATTGTAAATAAACGCCAAATGGCTTACATTACAAGGCTCCAACGCCGAGAAACATGTATTAAGCATACATGATACAGATAGAAACAAAAAGGAAGACCATAACTCTTTCACCTCTCCAGAACCTCCAGATCAATCAGTGTGACCGGTACCTAAAGAAAAGCAAATCCCACGCCGTGAGCTAAGGCTCAGCAGAAACTAGATAAGCATGTAGTATAAACAAAACATGCTAGGAAAATGAAGTGCAGGGTTAGACTCTCTTTCAAGCCTTAAAAATAGTTTGAAAACGGTTTTAGATCTCAACTCATAAGAGCCATTAAAAATAGTTTCCACAAGCAATGGGAAAGCGTGGATAAAAACCATTTTTCGACTCATTAGAGCCTTGAAAACGATTCCAGTATTATGACTCCCGTAGGTCGCTAATACAGTATTTCGACTCTCGTAAGCCGATAATACAGTTTTAAGAAAATTAGTCTATCCGTCCCAATATGCAATACATGCAAGCCATGAAGCTTTTCAGACTTTCACCGAAGGATCGCAGCCACCATCTATGCAACGCACACAACCCGTGCAACACACACATCTTCACGGAATTTCACTGTAGGACCGCAGCCCCCAACTATGCAACGCACACAACTCACGCAACCCGTGTAACACCCACAATGCACGCCACCCGTGCAACACAAACATCGTCATGGACTTTCACCGTAGGACCATTATCCGCCCTCATCGCATGCCTTGTTGACCATGGTCAACAAATATTTTTACGGACTTTCACCGTAAGACTAATATCCGCCCTCATAGATAATTTTACAAACTTTCACCGAAGGACCATTGTCTGCCCCACATATGCAATTTACAAAATTTCATCGAGGGACCAATGCCCACCCCACGTATGCAATATAGATACAATTCTACGTATCAATAGGCATCTCTACACATACCTAAATTACGGGATAAAATCACATATAACAGGATAACAAAACCCAAAGCCCTAAAGGCATCAAGACCATAGAGGCCACTCACCTGCATATCGTGCACAAAGATAAACTATCCACAAATCTATAGGCATAAAAGCACGTATAACCACGATGTCCCACATACGACACCACAAAACTCGATAAGACATCACATGCCACACACACCCGTCATCCGTTTACCCGAACAACCGGTCCACGCATCAGGACAATCAACACCTAACTCGAAGGCCAACACCTGAAACCTCTCTTAGACCGATTCTTACCAGAACCTAACCTTCAAACCAAACCACAAACTTACACATCCCAAGCATAACCAACACGCACATAATCGTGCCACTACTCCCAAAACCAACCATGCACATCAACCCAAGGACAGCATCTAAGCGGAACATCCGAAGCCACAACACGACCCCCAAACCACCACACGACCAATCGAACCCCAAAAGGAATCCACAGGTATTTGAATCAACTAATTCTCATAAATTAATCAATTGAATACCATAGGACGCCAATCGAAAACCAAAACCCAACCACCGAACCACCATCACAATGCCCAGAAGTTCAGTCGACCGAACCAAGCCCCCAGTCGATTGAACAACAAACTAGAAAACCATCAAACGCCTCAATGCACGCTTCAGTTAACCGAACTCACCCAGAAATAGTTTTTCAAGCTACGGATTAGCCCTCCAAACCTCATATTGAAGCCTCAAAACTCCCTTTTCAACACCCTCAAACTAAGTACACCCAGGCCTAATGCTAAGACCTCGAAAGAAACTCCCGACACCCGATTTCATCCACGAAATTGACAAAAAAAATTAGTTTATCATCCAAAAATCCAACTGAACATAAACTCAGATCTACAGCAAACCAACCGGTAAAAAAACACCCAATTACACGTAGCACCCTTATAAAATATACAGGTCTAGAATCCTACCTCGGTGAGTTCAAAACTTGACACCTCGATCCATGTGTAAAATCGAGCTTCGCCGGAATTAAATTTTGACCGGATGGTTGCGTAGCCCACCATGCTAATAACAAAGATCCACTATTGGATCATTGAAAATCGAGCCACAGGCCCCCGAGAACTTTAAAAGAAAGCAGAGAGAAAATAGGAAGCTTGTTGGAGAAATTTTGAAAAATATCTTTATGAAAAAATATCTAACTCTAGATATTTATAGGCCTCTAAAAATTTTTTTTTTTTAAATTTTAAAATTTGCACCACAATGGCCCACGGCCCCGGAACCTACCCCGCATGCATATCTAAACCTGATCATGCATCAAAAGCAATAAAACATGCTCAAACAAAAACACGTAGCGCGCGTCCGAAAACGCCGAAAAAGAAAACGGGTCAGAGTCTCACAAAAACCTTGTAGTAGTTTTTGCAATTTTCAGAAAATACTAAATTACAGTTCACACCACTAAAGAACTGTAATTGCATTCTAAGCCATAATCTTAATACCTTCGTGTATTGAGCTCCTGCAATTAAATGCTTAACATTTCTGTCCACGTTAAGATTCTTGATACTCGTCAATTAAATTTAATTACTGACAATTTAATTTAATCAGAATCTTAAAATTCCTTAAACCCTTCTACTTAACTTATTTGACCGCCGGATAAGCAAATCTACCTGCAAGGTTTGATCCGATCAAAACTTATAAGTTTTCTTAAGGGGGTATCATTAATCCCGATCATTCGAGATGTGAATTCTGTCAATAATTAATGATCACCATATAAATAATACCGCTATCCAACTCACCGAGAATATAGATCCATATAAGATCGCACCATTTAATGAATCAAAACAACGAATATTAAATATACGCAAATCAATAATTATTTCATAATAACTTTGGAGTGTGAATTAATTTATATAGTCAGTATAAAATTAATTACCCTAATGTGACTCGTTCAATACACACAATGTATACTAGCACAGAGAATCGGAACAATAAACGTCGCTATTATCTATTTTTCATAATCGAAATAGGCCTACTAAAACTCTATGCTACAGTCTATCGATGGTATATCTATTTTCATCTAAACTGTGAATAAATAACTTATATTATGCAAGAACCTAAAATCTGATCTTCTATGTGCAAGCCGTACTCTACACACCAAATTAAATACTGTATAGAATAAAGGACATCCATCCATAACATTAAAGAAATAATATACACACATTGCTCATTAAGATTCTCATAAAATTAAAAAATAATTTTATTAAAAATAAAATTAAATATTAAAAATATAGTTTTCAATATACCAACTCCAACAAGCTCCCACTTATACTCAAAATCATGCTGCCATACATCTGACTCTCATACGCTCTACATGATTATCAAAAGTCTTAGCCGGAGAGCTCTTTATAAAAGAATCTATAAGGTTGTCTCCTGATGCAATCTTAGTCACGGCAACATTAGCTTTCTGTACAATTTCTCGTATCAGGTGATACTAACGCTCAATGTGCTTTCATTTCTTGTTGACCCTTGGCTCCTTCAAGTTTGCAACCGCTCTGCTAATAACACAATAAAGTGTAATAATCGACTGAACTAAAGGTACCATGTCTAGATCCAACACGAAGTTTTTGAGCCAAACGGCCTCCTTGTTTCTTCTGAAACTGCCACGTACTCGGCCTCCATGGTGAAATCAATAATGTAGGATGACTTGATACTCCTCCAACTTATAGCTCCACCTCCTGAGGTAAATACATATCCTGAGGTAGACTTACGAGAATTTTTGTCAAACTGAAAACATGAGTCTGTGTACCCTAAAGGTACTAGACTGTCTGCCTGATAAACTAACATATTATCCATAGTCCTTTCCAGGTACTTGAATATATTCTTTACCGTGGTCCAATGCTCCTACCCTAGGTTAGACTGATACTTGCTAACCATGCCAACTATAAATCAAATGTCGGGTCTAGTGCGAAGCATAGTATACATTAAACTTTCTACTGTCGAAGCATAAGGAACCGCCTTCATTTTCTCTATCTCATCAGGTGTCTCGGGACACTGGTCCTTAGATAGAGTAATTCCATGCCTGAAAGAAAAAATCTTTTGTTAGAATCCTACATGCTAAAACGAGCAAAGATATCATTGATATACTTTGCTAGTGATAGCCCAATATTTTTTATTTTCGATCTCGCACGAGCTTGATCCCAAGGATGTGACTGGCTTATCCCAAGTCCTTTACATAGAACTACCCAGATAACTATACTTTAACCATAGATAATGCCCCCACATCGTTTTCAATGAGTAAGATATCATCTACATAAAGTACTAGGAAGACCACCACACTTCTGTCACGCTTCTTGTACATACAGGACTCATCCGGACTCTGATCAAAATTATAAGACTTTATGGCTTGATCAAATCGAGTGTTCTAAGACCTCGATGCCTACTTAAGTCTATAAATAGATCTCTTAAGCTTACACAATATGTGCTCTTGGCCCTTTGCAATGAATTCATCTAGTTGTATCATATAGATACACTCGTCAAGACTTTCGTTAAGGAAAGCTATCTTGACATCCATTTACCAGATTTTGTAATCGAAATGAGCAGCAATGGATAAGAGATTTTGGATAGACTTAAGCATGCCTACCGGAAAAAAGGTTTTCTCATAATCAAACCATTCTTACTAAGTGAACTCTTTTGCAACAAGCGTAGCTTTGAAAGTTTTAACTTTCCTATCTGCTCCTCTCTTCCTCTTGCAGATCCACTTGCATCTAATGGATTTTATCCCTTTAGGTGGTTCTATAAGTTCTCTGACCTAATTGGAATACATAGATTCTATCTATGAATTCATAGTCCATTGCCAAAGATCTGCACCTTTGTCCTGAAGTATTTCATTGTAGTTATAGGGCTCAGTATCTAGTTCTACTGGGATCTTATCAAAAGACTCTCCTAAGAACATAAACCGATTAGATTGATGAATAATCCTCCCACTATGATGAGGCACTTCCTGTGTCTATATACTAGCAGTAACATGCTGCGCAAAATCTGAACCATGTACATCAGCATCCTGCTTTTGATTTGCACCTGTCCCGATAATCCTCCCACTCGACAAGGCAATGGGGTATCAGTGACTTGTGATTTCTCTTCCATTCTACTGGTATTTTCTCTCAGTTCTTTCAGAATAATATTGCTTTTGGACCTGTGATCCATAATATAATCTTCTTCCAAGAATCGGGCATTGGTGCTGATAATGACCTGTTGATCCTTAGAATTATAAAACAGACCACCCTTCGCTCTCTTGGGATGCCCCATAAAGAAACAAACTTCTGTCATCGGTTCCAACTTACTCGCGTTTCCTTTCAGCACATGTGCTGGACACTCCCAAACCTGAATGTGTTTTAGACTAAGCTTACACTTGGTCCACAATTCTGTGGAAATAGAAGGTACTGACTTAGAAAGTACTAAGTTTAGAATGTAAGTCGTTGTCTCGAATGCAAGTCCCCAAAACAAATCGAATAATCTTGAATAACTCATCATGGACCTTACCAGCTCCATAAAAGTCCTATTCCTTCTTTGTGCTACACCATTCTATTATGGAGTGCAAGGTGCAGTCAACTGGGATATAATCCCTTTTGATGACAGGTAATCCCTAAACTCTCCAAAGAGGCATTTTTCACCACAGTCGGATCGTAGTGATTTGATACTTTTACCCAGACACTTCTCTGTCTCTGCCTTGAATTCTTTGAATTTCTCAAAGCATTCAGACTTACGGTGCATCAGGTAAATGTATCCATACATTGAGTAGTCATCAATGAAACTGATAAAGTACTCAAAGCCACCTCTAGCCCGAATTGTCATAGGACCACACACATCAGAGTGAACCAGTTCCAACGGTTCTTTAGCTCTATAGCCTTTTGCCAAAAATGGCCTCTTGATCATCTTACTCTCTAAGTAAGATTCATAGATTAGAAGTGCCTCCACTTCCAATGAACTCAAATGACCATCTTCTACCAATCTGTTTATCGTTTTTAGATTAATATGACCCAAGTGTAAATGCCAAAGAAACATTTGGTTCATTAAAAAAGAAAACTTTCTCTTATATGGTAAATTAGATGTGTTATTCATTTCAATTAGTTGCAGTGTAGGAGAGATAAGAGATACGACATACATATCATTCACCAATGTATCAGGATAAATAAAATGTTTATTTTTCTTCACAACGACAGAGTCATCAAAATTAATAAAATATTTATCCTTTATTAAACTCGAGACTGAAATTAAATTTCTTCTAATCGAAGATATATAAAGACAATCTTTTAGAAGTAGTATCCTATCTCTACTAAAGTTGAGAGTGACATCTCATACTGCAACTGCTGCCACCCTTGTATTATTGCCCATATGTAGGTATATTTCCCTATTACTGAGCTGCCTGATTTCTTGAAACCCCTAGAAAGAATTACAGACATAATTAGTGGCTTTCGCATCTACACACCAGGTTCCAGTTGATAACACCACTAAATATGTTTCAACCACTAGTGAATAGAAATTACCTGGTTTATTCTGCTTACTGAGAAAAATCAGACACCTCTTTTTCCAATACCCAAACTGGTTACGTGATAGCACTTGCCTCTCGGCTTCTTCACACTAGCTTTTGGTCCCTTAACTGCTTTTGGAGCTGTGCCTCCCTATGTCTGAACCTTTTTTTTTCTTCTTGTCTTTCGGCTTAGATGAAGAACTTTTCTCAACCACATACACAAAATGTGGCATTCTAAGAACACCATCGGCTACTTAAAGTTTCTTAAGAAGTTCTGCCAAAGAAAAGCTAAGCTTATTCGTGGTATAGTTCGGGTAGAGCTACTTAAAACTTTCAAGCAGTGACTGGAGTATGATATTGACCTGGGTTGTTTTGTCAATTTTAGCTCATAAGATCTCCAGTTCATTCAGAAGACTGATCATCTTCAGAACATGATCCCTAACTAGGCTGCCTTTAGCCATGTTTACATTCATTAGAGATTTCATGGCCACCTGCCTAGCAGCACAATTTTGATCCCTAAATATTTCTTTGAGGTTTATAATCATGTCATAGGCACTGGGCATATACTGATGCTAATGCTGCACAATATTTGACATTGAAGACAAAATATAACAGTGAGCCATCTAATCAACTTTCTGCCACTTCTGATGATGAGCCTAGGTTTCTGTTAAGGTTGGTATCCTAAAAACTATATTTTTATTATTTAATTTTAATAAATTTAATTTTATATTTTATAAGAATCTTTATGAGCAATCTATGTATATAATTTCTTTAATATTATGCATGGATGTCCGATATTCTGTATAGTATTTAATTTGGTGTGCAGAGTACGGCTTGCACACAAAAAATCAAATTTTAGATTCTTGCAGAATATAAGTTTTATGTTAACTGTTTAGATGAAAATAGACATGCCATTGGTACGATTGTAGTACAGAGTTCTAGTAGGTCTGTCTTGATTACGGAGAACAGATAATAGCATCGTATATTGTTCTGACTCTTTGTGTTAGTACACTTTGTGTGTATTGAACAGGACATTTGGATTAATTAATTTTGTACTGACTATATAAATTAATTCACACTCTAAAATTATTATGAATAGTGCTTATCCTCTTAATCCTAAAATAATTATTAATTTGCATATATTTAATATTCGCTGTTTTGATTCATTAGATGGTGCAATCTTATATGAGTCTATATTTTCGGTGAGTTGGATAGGGGTATTATTTATATGATAAATATTAATTATTGACAGAATCCACATCCCGATAGATCGGGATTTACGATACCCCCTTAAGGATGCTTATAAGTTTTGACCGGGCCAAACCCTGCAGGTGGATTTAATTATTCGATGGTCAAATAAGTTAAGCGGAAGGGCTTGAGGAGTATCAAGATGCCAATTAAATTAAATTTTTAGTAATTAAATTTAATTGGTGGGTATCGAGAATCTTTACGTAGGAAGAAATGGTAAGCATTTAATAATAGGAGCTCAATGCAAGAAGGTCTTGAGATTATGGATCAGATTGCAATTATAGTTCTTTAGTGGTGTGAACTGTAATTCAGTATTTTATAAAAATTGCAAAAATCGCTGCGTCTTTTCATAATTGCAGAAACCGCTAGTAGGTATCTGTGTTCCACTTGAAGTCTTACTCATAATTACTCCCTAAGTCTCTACTGTAACCCTATATATATGCGGGTAGACTGAACCAGTTTATTATTATTGATATATCATATTTTGTCTCTCAAGACTAAATATATCGGGGTTCTACCGGTATGAGTTCTCGATAATCCGTAACCCACACTACGTTCGAGGATCGCGTAAGAAAATCTAACTAGAGTTTCAACTCGGAATCAAATCGTGTTGAATAATAGATCGACAAAAGGTATTCTTCTAAATTAACTTTGGTTGCACGGGTTTATTTTTTATCGTTCGACATCAAAATTTTCCTCTGACGTTTCGTCCAGTTATTTTTTTACCGAAAATCGTTTACAAAAATAATAATTTTGGCAGTATTGCCTCCACCAATTTCCTGTTCAGTCACCCCCACATCAGATACTGGTGGACATATCTCAGTTAATATAAACTTATAATCCTCTTCAATTAAGACAATGTCCCAGTTTTATTTTCAGTCAACATAGTTCGGTCTCATAAAATTGTTTCCTTTGAGTATTGAAGCGAGTGGGTTAAAAGCCATTTTAATCCTAAGAATCACATAAAATATCGTTAATTATGACGAGCACAATTTTAAATTTATTTTAATTTGGTTCCCTCTACCATTTTATAAGAAATTCACCAACAACCTGGTACCTAGTGAATAGCATGCCTCGATGGAAAGACGTATATTATCCATCATATGTCTAGACAAGCTAATTTTTATTAATTTTACTATCTAGGCAACTGATCCTGCCAAGTAAAATTAAATAGCTAACATAGCATCAGTTTAGTATATAATAGCAGTGACTCTAGAGAGGATACTATTATATACAACAAAGTGTTAACCATCACATAATCCCAAATTAATCATTTCGCAATGAACCCTTCAGATAGAGAAGTGATCCGCACAAATAATTATTCATAATTATCCCTAAAAAAGATTTGTACTGGTGATACCGTAATTAATCTGTCTGATGGGGAGAAAAGCCTTATTGGCAACATGTAGGATTTAATTACATCATCTACAAACTGGTAATAGAGACCACGGGATTTATCTGTAAATAAATTTTCTCTCCCACATAGATTTTTAAAATACGTTTTAGGGCTATAAAAATTAATTTAATTAAAATAAATTTATTAATTTCGAAAATCACACGATCTGAAATAATCAAACATCTTTTCATATACACAATTCTAAATATTCTAATTTGTCAAACCATCTTTTCATGTTTTAATGTGTAACAAATAAAATTTAATAAATGCACAGTTTTTCCTTTAACTTTTCATCTAAGCTAGTGATTAAAGGTATTTATTTATTTTATTTTATTTTTTATTTTATATTTTTTTTAAAATAATAATTTATTTAGATTAAATATTTTTCTATTTAATTAATTTAAAATTCAGAATTAATTTTTACATTTTTTCAAGATATCCAAATTAATGAAAATCATCTTAAACATGATATTTTGTCAAAAATAAAATATCTAAAGTTTCTTCATTTAATTAAAAACTTTAATTAAAAAATAATTTATTTTATTTTTCATTACAAAGTATTTAATTAGAGTCGAATTTCTTGAATTAATTAAATTAATAAGAGAAAATAAAATAGATATACATCATCCATGTAGTTTATATATATATAAACACAATCTTTATATATCTCGATTTTATAATCAATTAGAAATTCTGGTAAGTTTCAGACTCTTGTTGTAACGACCAGGTCCTGACCCTAGTTGTAACAAACCGTTTGATAACGACCCATACAAAAATCCTGCTCGGACACTAGTATTAGTGACAGATAGTTCACAAGACTATAGAGTACGGACAAGATTCAAAATTCTAACTCAACTCGAAAATCCTAAGTTCTGCTCAAAAACCTTAAAAAAGTCCAAAACTTAGGCAATAAAAACTTGACACCCGGAGAGTCTCCCAATATTCTAAATTAAATAAATAACATGAAATATAAGATTAGAAATAAAAAATCCTCATAAATATGGTAAAATTACCTTTTTTCCCATAGTACAGTAAAAAGTCTTAAAAATCTAAATTTTGACATATAAATACCCTAAATCAATGATTTAAGTACAATTAAGTAGCAAATGATAAAATAGCATCAAAAATGATAAAAATACCCCTTAGTGGCCGACTACCTTGGGAAGAGTGTCAAAATGTAGCTTTTTACTTTTTTAACTTAAAATGATAAGAAATGTATTAAGTCAAGCCTTATAATGATCCAATACTTGTTGAACAAGTAATATACATAATAATATGGAGTTATAGGTTAACAAAAGCAAACAAATTATTATTGAAATTCATACATAACAAAATAAGTTCCTAAGGTGACAATAACAGCAAAGTCCCATCACGATAATAACAATAAGTCCCTGAAGCAGCAATAACAACAATGTCCCATCAGCGGTAATAACACAAAGTCTCGTCACGATAATGACAATAAGTCCCTGAGACAGCAATAACAATAAAGTCCTATCATGGCATTGACAATAAGTCTCTGAGGCGGCAATAAGACCAAGTCCCATCACGGCAATGACAATAAATCCCTGAGTCGGTAATGATAATAAGTCCCTGAGGCGACAATGACAATAAGTCCCTACAGGCAATAGAATGTAGTCCCAAAGTGGAGCTCCTACTTTTATTTTTTATGAATGTCGGGTTGGACACTTGCATCACATATCTGTGCACTTGTTCTTATATATGCATGCCATGCTGTAACTATCGAATTCGTCTGTCTCCTTGATTATAAACTATACTGGGTGTTATATGGTATGCGTTGTGGTGAATTTTGTGCCGTGAGATTAGTTAGAAGGTTAGAGTGTTTTTGGCTTATAAGCATTGGCTCATGGCATTCATGCCACATGTGAGAAGGAGTTCTTGGAGGAAGTCATTCTCGGGGGAGAATGAGTTCTTATATTCAGTTCTCCCGTGCTTAGTGTAATTTTTAAAATTTCTTGATGAAACTGTAATAGTTAAGTACTGTTGAATGGTTTCGAACTCCTTTATGATGTAATAACTAACGTATGTAAATATGAATGAATGGCTAGAATATCCCTTTATTTATATTTATGTATGTACCGACGTGCCCGGAGGACGGGGCGTCACAGTTGGTATCAGAGCCCAGGTTTAGTGAACATTCAGGCCTTGGGTTATAGGAAACCATGCATTCTATCGCATTGGAGCTCTATAGGATGCGTTGTATTAATTATTATTATCATCTATACATTATAAGAACTAAAATCTTATGCGTCTAAGTCCTATAGCGAGTCATGTCAGGACAATACCCAAGTTCGGGAACATGAAGGAATCTACATGCAAAAGACGAGTAAGGGCATCGAGATTGAAGATCGGAGATTCATGCAACGAGTTATCTTATTTTAAGGGGGGTAGACAGGAGTACACACTAGGAGAAGTTTTAGATATCACCTCGAGAGACACCATTAAAACCCCGCGACTTCATCCTTATAAGTCCTTTTCTCATTTACCCCAAGCCCTGGTGTCAACTTTTTGAAGTTCTTTTATATGTCCTTTTTTATATCATCAGTCCTCAATGGTACCATCAAGTGTCATTCGTCAGTAACTCTTATGCACCCAAGTCTTGTTGATAACCCTATTAGAAATTCAATCCTAAAAAGTACCCTTGTCCTTAAGTTTTCATGCCTTGATAATGACCGGTATTCGCATTTGATTCTCCTCCGATTCCAGTCATCATTTATGAACTAACTCTTCTCTTATAGAACTCGATATCAATTCTTTGTTAAGTACCCGTTCCAAACATTCGACATTGATAAATTTTTTTGCCAACGTTCATTTCTCTCGATCCTAAAACCACAATCTGTTGTAGTAATATTGTGAATTATTCGTACACTCTTGAAATCTTTACCAAGGAAGTAGACTTGATGCTTGAATTAAAGTACGTTAGGCTGACGTAACTTCAGGACAAATATCTAGTTTGGCTGCCCCATTTGCTTCAACATCTCTTTTATCATAATCTAATTGTACTAGACTAGTTTCGGGGACACTTGTTTAAAGTATTGTTCACTATTCTCCTCATGTTTCTCCTACATTGAACTCCAAATGACCACTCAATTTGTGTCAACGGTAATTACTTTAACTGTGATCATTTAACCTAATCTAATCTATCTTTGAACCACCTGGGTTCCACCCTAAGATGTTCTAACCCCGCGCATTTTTTATTGTATACCTTCAAAAACCTTGCCCCATAGATCTATGAGTAACAATGATCGTCGGGATATTACGTCATTAGGCCTTGGCGCTTTCACAGAAAATCGAGACGATGCACGAAAACCTTTAACACCTCTTCAAAGCGTGAAACAAATTTCTTCTTGATGTCACAGCTTAGAATATATGTCAACGTTTGCGTTTAACAAAGTTTTGAAGATCAAGACTCCCGTTTGCAAGAATGGTTAAGTAAGAACTTATTCAACTAACTATATCTTTTCAAAGGTCCTGACAAATGAGACTATGCCACCAGCAATCTAAAGTTAGAAATGACAACTTCACACTAAATGTTTTGCGACACCACTATATAGCAAATTCAAACTTCCTCAAGACTAGTTCATAGTTGACCCACCGATCTGGTAACTGAGAAGCAAAAGATTCATACCGGCAGTAAAAAAGTGAAAAATGAGAAACAACCTCGAACTCATGATAACCTTAGTACTCTAGCAAATGAGGTACATCTATATACATCAATATTCACGTTGGCCTTTCCACCGAAGTGTTAGGGTTCGGGTTTTGTCATCACTACCAAAAAACGTTTGGTAGTGATGACAAAATGTTCGATATTGATGTATATAGATGTACATCAATATACTTAGTTGTGGTAAAGATATGGTTGTGGTAAATACTTAGTCGTGCGACCCATTGTGATTTGGTGATTAATTCTTCATTAGGCCCCAAACGTTCATTATTGTGAAAAAGATTGACCAACCGCCTGAGAAAAATGATCCAGTTATTGGAAGAGATATTCAAACCCAACGTTCTAGCACGTCAAGAACAAGCGGTAGAGGCCAAGAGGAACGGAGCAATCCTTGGAAAGACTAGAGAGAAAATGGAAGCATATGACTACAGACTTCGTCATCAAGATTATTAAGACCGCCTCAAAGACCAATAACTCTTTAGTTAAACAATTTGAGGGTTTGGGTGCCAAGGTGTTTGTGAAAACAGTGAGTCCCATTGACGCTAAAAATTGTTTTAAGGGGTGGAGTTGCGTAGTGAGTACGTGGGAGTAAGTGCGAGAGTGGTTCTTGGTTCGACTGCGTGGCAGAAAATGTGTAAAGGGATTGAGTGATGATGATAAGAGATTTTAGAATTAAGAGTTAGTACTGTTTGATTAGAGAATTATAGGGTGGATGGTACGTACGTGAAGGAAATATGTGAATGTATATTGTGTTATGACGAGGTTGTGATTGGATTCGTATGAGTAAACATATACCTGTGAAGTGTTTAGTCTATGTGGTATGTTTAGCCCTAGAGACTCATTAGGTTCAAGTGGCAGTATTAGTCTTGATGGTCGTAAGGCTAGAGTGGTTTAACACAAGGTGGTGATGTGATTTTGAGTTAAATAGTCGTTAGTTGATTGAGAAGAAGTCTTTGGCATACATTTGAATGTGGCAATGAGCTGGTTTTCGATAAAGTGACAATCTTTCCAGACAGAAGTGGAGAATGTTCGAAATCAGCTTCGGTGGTGGGTTAGTTTAGAGATGTATAATCGCTTGTGGAAGTTGTACTCGATGTTAGTTGTGTTTTAGAGCCAACGTGTTCTTAAAGATAGACTAGGGTCATGATACCACAAAATTGAAAGTGCGAGAGTTAGATATACCCAAGATTCCTTTAAGACTCGTTACGAGCATTATGATTTGAGGTGATGTCTTTCGAGTTAATGAATGCGCCTACTGTGTTTATGGACTTGATGGATCGGGTGTTTAGAAGCTTTCTAGACCAATTTGTAATTGTGTTGATAAACAACATTCGGTTATATTCTCGGAGTGAAGAATATGGAACATTTGAAGATTCTTTATAGATCTTGAGAAAGCACAAATTATATGCAAAATTTGGTAAGTGTGAGTTTTAATTGAACCAGGTGGTGTTTTTAGTTCATGTTATATCTAGAGAAGGGATTTAAGCGGACCCAACAAAAGTAGAAACAACAGTTAATGGAAAGAGGCCAACTAATGTGACAGAGATATGGACTTTTTGAGGCTAGCTGGTTATGTGACATGATCCTTGAAGAATTGATAGCAATCAGTTTAAGATGTTAGTAGGAAGGACAAAACAACCATTACTCTTCGTGCTGAACATATGGGCTCGATCTTATTCACACCCTCAATAAAAAAACAACTCAAGTAAATAAGGACACAGTTTTGGAGAACGAGAAGGCACAATGCTAGTAAATCATCCTCAACCTTCCATATGATGAAGTACGGGGCGAAATTTTGGGGACGAAATTTGTTTAAAGAGGGTTGTTTGTAACGACCCTAGTTGTAACATCCCGTTTGATAACGAACCATGTAAAGACCCTGCTCGAACACTAATATTAGTGACAGATAATTCACAAGGCTATAGAGCACGGACGAGATTTAAAACCCTAACCCAACTCGAAAACCCTAAGTTCGGCCCGAAAATCCTAAAAATGTTCAAAACTCAGGTAACAAAACCTTGACATCCAGAGAGTCTCCTAACATTCTAAATTAAGTAAATAACATGAAATATAAGATTAGAAATCAAAAATCCTTATAAGTAGGATAAAATGACCGTTTTGTCCCTAGTACAGCAAAAAGTCTTAAAAATCTAAATTTTAACACATGGACACCCTAAATCAAGGAATTAAGTATAATTAAGTAGAAAAGGACAAAATAATATCAAAAATAACAAAAAAATTCCTTAGTGGCCGACCACCTTGGGAAGAGTGCTAAAAAGCAGCTTTTTCTTTTTTTAGCTTAAAATGATGAGAAAGGTGTTAAGTCAAGCCTTATGATGATCCAATACTTGTTGAACAAGTAATATACATAATAATATGATGTTATAGGTTAACACAAGCAAACAATCATTATTGAAGTTTATACACAACAAAATAAGTCCCTAGGGTGGCAATAACAACAAAGTCCCATCATGGCATTGATAATAAGTCCCTGATGAGGCAATAAGACCAAGTCCCATCACGGCAATGACAATAAGTCCCTGAGGCGACAATGATAATAAGTCCCTACAGGCAATAGAATTTAGTCCCAAAGTGGAACTCTTGTTTTTATTTTTGATGAATGTTAGGTTGGACACTTGCATCACATCCATTGCATCACATACCTGTGCACTTGTTCTTATATATTCTTGTCATGCTATAACTATTGAATTCATCTATCTCCTTGATTTTAAACTATAATGGGTATTAAATGGTATGGGTTGTGGTGAATTTTGTGCAGTGATATTAGTTAGAAAGTTAAAGTGTTTTGCTTTTAGGCCTTGGCTCATGATATTCGTGCCATAGGTGAGAAGGAGTTCTTGGAGAAATTCATTCCCGAGGGAGAAGAAGAGTTTGAAAAATAAGGCGAGTTCCAAGAGCACGTGGATCCTGCTAATGCTTTCTAAGGAGTCAAGACCTCTGCGTTTGTTCTTATACTTAGTTCTCTCGTGTTTAGTGTAATTTTTGAAATTTCTTAGTGAAACTGTAATAGTTAAGTACTTTTAAATGGTTCAGAACTCTTTTATGATATAATAACTAACATATATAAATATGAATGAGTGGCTAAAATGTCCCTTTACTTATATTTATGTATGTCCCGACGTGCCTGGAGGACAGGGCGTCACACCTGTTGAAGATAACCTGTATCAATTCCTGTTCCCATCTAATTCTTGTATCTCGATTACATCAGGATTCTCTAATACACTATGACATACTAATATATCACTCGAAGATCAAAATATATCATAACGTCGCAATCAAAATAGCCCCAAAGCTACTAAACCACCGCCAGCCACCAACCACCACCGGTGCCGCCCCTAGGCGCCAGCTTTAGGCAACTTTTGCCGCTGCTCGTTGCTCTATTTTTATGCTTTTTATACTAAAAATAGCTCTCAAAAAATTATATTTTTCTATCAAAAAACTTGCTCAAAAACTACCCAAAAAATAGCCAGAAAACTGCCTAAAAAAATTGCCGCTGCCGCTGCCCCAAACAACCCACAGTTTGGGCTTTTTATGGTCTTTTTACTCCCACTTTTTTTTAAAAATAGCTCAAATATCTAGCCACCTATTATTTCGAAGAACGTCTCAAAAATAATTCTAAAAAACCCTAAAAACAGCCTCAAAGGGCCTTTGCCGACGCGCTGTTGGTTGCTGCCGCCGCTGCCTGGTTTTTGTGTACTATTTAGCCCAGTTTTTTTAATGATTTTTAGATAGTGTTTTAAGGTATATTTACTGTTATTTTATTTTTAAAAAATTTTCAAAAAATAGTCCCAAAAATGACCCTACAAATCAACAAAACCGACCCCGAACTGCTGCCGAAAAAGTCGCCAGTGGTGGGCTATATATACAATTTTCTATGTTGTTTTTTACTTATTTTTGCTATTATTTTTAATGTATAAATACTGCAGAAAATCACCAAAAAAACTACTTTTAAAATCTTTCAAAAATTACCGCGATCTGTGGCCCGTAAAAACCCAAAACCACCGCCGATGCCACCACCTGTTCTTCGTGTTCTTGGATATTCAACATGTTCTTAAAATAATCTAAATAGATATTTAAAAATAAAAACTGCTATTACATCGATACCTGTGTCCCGAAGGCTCACATTCGATTCTAGAAAAACTTAATCTTTCACGATCAACTTTCGTGATTAAAAAATTAAATAATTATCATCCAAGCCATTCAATCAAGCATAAATAAACAGATAATCATAAAATCGGAATTAGAACACCTGCAAAACTAAGTTAGCACACAGTTCTAAAACTACCTGGTCCCAATAAATTGTAAAACAAAAATAAAATGGCTCTGATACCAATTGTTAGAGGCAAAACTGCCGAGATCATTATTTTTGTAAACGATTTTTGGTAAAAAATTAACTGGACTGGCAAACGCTGAAATGGACTCCATATAAAATTTTTGGCGTGGAAGAAAAATATAGAACTGGAGCCGTGACCGTAAAAAACGGCGCATGCATTTTTCATGAAAAATCATATCCATGAACAGATATATTAAGATTATATATACCTTTATGAAACTTGTACAAGTTTCTTTGATGCAGAACAACGATCCGAGATGACCCAATGATCTTCTCACGTATATCCCGACGCACACGACGATCCCGGCGAGTGGGCACCAATCCGAATCTTCGTATTTTTCTTCTTCTTGGTTTCTATCTCACACATTTCTCTCAAAGCAAAAGGTATCCCCATTGGGAGAGAGAAGGGGGCGGCGGCTAGGGCTTGGATTGAGGTTGGTTTTTTAGCTCCTTGTGATATGTTTTTAATATATCATATGAGATTTCCATGGAAATTATATATCTTTTTTCCTAAAACTAAGGAGGAGATATATATTTTTCATAAAACATCCCCTTAACCCCTATTAGGGCCGGCCACCTAGGGAGTGATCCCTAGGTGCACCAAATTTCAATACCGCCCTCCATTATTTAATTTAATTCCCGAATGTTTCCGGCGGTATCGACATTCAAATTAAATTAAATAATTACCAAAATCGATAAGAAAATATCTGTGCGTATAATGGGCTACATGAGGGATCACAATGAAGTATAGGACTCAGGCTAACTGTACGAGAAAACCGAATATCCCTAACTCTGTCCCCAAGTTAGATCCTTTCTCGCACGAACCAGAACTTATTCCACTAAACGTCCTGACTGAACTCCTGGCCCTAACTCAAATTATATCTTTAGTTTCCAATTATCAAATGCACTGAATTCTCCCCACGTTTAAGATATGGATTCCCGATAAATAAATTAGGTTACTGA